>PVJI01001593.1:25456-153748 GCA_004026765.1 Micronycteris hirsuta | reverse complement strand
GGAAGGGCAGAGAAAGTGCTTTGCAGATAAGGTCAAGTTCAAGAAGTTCATCACCACCCAGCCTTTATTGTATGAAATGTTGATGGGAGTTATATGAGGTATGGAGGAATATCAACAGGGGAGTGGTAGGGGGACAGGGTGGGAATGGGGCACAGAACAAGTAGCATAAATGGGAGGTAGACAACAGACAGGGGGAGGTTAGAATAGTATAGGAAGTGCAGGAGCAGAAGGACTTATGTGTATGACCTATGGACAAAACTAAAAGGTGGGGAAAGGGGGTAAGGGGGTGGGGGGAAAGAAGAGGGGGAAGTGGGGCAACTGTAACAGCATAATCAATAAAATATAGTAAAAAAATAAATAAAAATTTAAAAAAATAAAAAAAATAAAAATAAGGAGAGAATCTTAGAAGCAGCAAGAGAAAAGGAGACAGTTACCTACAAAGGAATTCCCATACGACTGTCAGCTGATTTCTCAAAACAAACCTGACAGGCAAGAAGGGGCTGGAAAGAAGTATTCAAAAGTCATGAAAGGCAAGAACCTACATCCGAGAATACAGTATCCAGCAAAACTCTCATTTAGAATGGAAGGGCAGATAAGGTCAAGTTCAAGGAGTTCATCATCACCTAGCCTTTATTATATGAAATGTTAAAGGGATTTATATAAGGCATGGAGGGATATCAACAGGGGAGTGCGAGTGGGAGAGAGGAGGAAAAAGTACAGAGAATAAGTAGCATAAATGGTAGGCAGAAAACAGACAGGGGGAGGTTAAGAATAGTATAGGAAATGTAGAAGTCAAAGAACTTATGTGTATGACCCATGGACAAAAGCTAAAGGGCGGGGAATGGGGGCGGGGGGGCGGTGGAGGGGAATAAAGGGGGGAAAATGGGACAACTGTAATAGCATAATCAATAAAATATATTTTTTTTAAAAGTCATTGCGTGGTTATTAACATGCTAGGCACTGGGCCACATACCGGGTATTCAGTGGTAGGTAAACCTGATGAGGTTCGGGCCCATGGAGCTTACCACCGAGTGCTGAGTGCCAGAACTAATCTGGTAATTGTAAGTTTATTTACATAGGATCACATGATACTGTGAAAGGTCAGTGATGGCAGGTCCTAGGGAGGCTTCTCTGGGGAAGTGGTATTTGAGCAGAGTTCTGAAGGATAAGCAGGTGTTAACTAGAAGGCCTCTGTCTATAATCATGTGCAAAATCTCTCCCCATCACTACCTCCTCCTCTAGCAGCCAGAGCTGGGAATGTCACTGATACCCTGGACTAGACTGCATGTGCTAGGCTTGGCCATCCCTCCCACTATTGCCCCAGAAGAGCACCCTTCACATCAAGTTCTCAGTCCAAGAAGTGAATGATTATGACCTACCCATTTCTTGTTCCTCTGCTGCTGCTTTCTGGGATCCTAGATGAACACAGAGGCTTAGGTCATAGGCTGAACCATCCAACACATACTCACCCTAGAAGTAACACCAAGGGTGCTGTCAGGTTGTGGTTATACTGTTGCCCCACCCAAACTATCTATGGAAAACTTCATTTCTGGGGCACATGGTGTTTTGTTTCCCCAGCATTCCTTCCTTAAGAAAAACCCTCTCCCCTCTCGCACAGTGAGCCTGTCTCTGTCCTGAAGACTCAGTGGAGTCTGCCCCACTCCCAACCCCAAGAACAGGTACATACCCACACCTGGTTAGAGTAGCCCCAGGTTACAAACACACCTCTGGGATGGGCCCTATGGTTCACATGGAGACTTTCAGAGCCCACTTGGGGACTTTTTTGCTGTGCTGCAGGGACAAACATACATTTACTAGGATCTTAGGCTGTTAGGCCCTTGTAAACCTGGAGCTCTCTTGCCGCCATGTGGTAAAAAGCTTGCACCCAACACAGAAGGAAGGTCAGAGACAGAGAAAGAGGTTCCTGACATCACCTGAATAACAGTCTAGATCCAGCTCTGCCTGACTTTCAGTTACACGAGCTAAGTTCCTTTTTTGTTCAAGCTACCCTGTTTCTGTCACTTTCAGCCAAAGTGGCCTGAATTGTATACCATTCCCATTGTCACTTGTATTCAGTTATTATAAATTATCTGTCTCTAACCACTATGGGGAAAGGATTCAGTGATTTCTAATTCACCACCACTAACTAGGACACGGGAGGTTTGAAACAGCTGAGCACAGATTTCACGAATAAGAAGACAAGGTCATGATTGTACTTTTGAACTTGATGTTGTACTAGGTACACCCAAGCATGATGCTGCTCTCACAACCTTTGGTTGTTCACTGACTGGAATCACAAGACATACCAGATGGAGAACTGGGTGAGGAATGCCATAACAGTAATAGAAACCTGTCTCTTTGAAGCCACCTAAATGACATTCTTTTCAACCACAAAGTTCTGATGAAGACCTTTGAAGGGGGAAAAAACCCCACAGAGCCATGGCTATGAGTTGCTAGTCATGGAATTACTGTAATATGTGGTCAGAAGTCTGGTGTTTTATGCAAAGACTGATGTCTGCTTGGCCAAGGCACCTCTGTGCATTTTATCTGAGTGTCTAGTGAGCAACAGGAGCCCATTACCCTTTGGCATTCTCCAGTTATAACAGATTCCAGTTTCAGAAATGTCAAGAAATTGGCTTCCAGCCAATTTCTCTCTGGGAGACTATCTATCTTCAAGACAGAATAATGTTTTTCCCTTTTTTTTTTTCGTGGTAAGTGGTGACATGGGGAACACCTGTGGTATCTGCAGAGGCAAAGCTTCATGTGAGCACACAGACTATGTTGCAAAAAGAAAGCTTTATGCTAGAAGTTCAAGGGAAGGCAGGAAGTAAGCATTTAAGTGGATAAGGCACTTTGATAACCACCATGTTGTGGTCTAGGCCCAGTGCTTGTAGACGTGCCTTGTCACTACCAAAGCCGCAACCACTTCAAGGGCTTTGTATTCTCCAAAGCAAAGGTCACTCTCTACTACTTGGTTGAATCACTTGACGCTTTTCAAAAATTTCTTTCATCTTCTTGTTCTTTTCTTAAGATTTCCTCTTTCTCCTAAGATGTTCTAATTTGGAGGAATGCCCGTGACTCACCCTGCTTGGACAGGGAGGAATCTTCTGGCCAGTTGGTTGTTTAAGCTTTCAGGATGTCAATTCTAACCCTAAGAACAGGTTTTTAAAAAATTTTTTTAACATTTTCATACCATTCAGATCAGTGTATGTGGTTTGTAAAAATATGGACTGCTTCACAAATTTGCATGTCATCCTTGTACAGGGCCATGCCAATCTTCTCTGTATTATTCCAGTTTCCATATATGTGCTGCCAAAGTGAACACTTAACTACAGTTTCTGAATGAGTCTCTGGTAGAAAAATAATTCCTGAGCCCAGCTTATAATTTCATCTACTCAATAAATATTTACTGCATTTTTTTTTGGTTTAGGTATTTACAATATAGAGTAAATGTCAACAATATCCTTACATTCTATCAACAGTAGAGGCAAAGAGACAATAAATAAATATATTTAATTGTAGCATATAATAACAATTGCAACTCTGCTCATAGAAATATTTTTGTACAATTTTCTCTCACAATGCTCTACATTCAAAAAGGAAAACTATCTACCTGCAGGTAATATTCTAAAATATTACCGTCTGGTGTCTTTTCCCTCTTGTCTTAGCTTACATCTGCTAAACCATTTGCAAATTCAGCTCTGTGAGGTAAAGGGGACCATATTATTCATCCTCCTCTCATCTTCAATCCTATCTTATTTAGGACCTTCCACATCACAAAACTAAAACAAAGCCTGGCTCCTTTCCACTCTTCTTTTCCACTATCAATATAACTTCAAAAAGTATACAATTAATAAAGCTGTTCCTGATGAAGTCAGTGAAATGTGTCATTTGTATAAAAATAGACAATCCTGTCAATGAAATTCCCACCCAAATCAGTGTGAGTGCTCCCGCGGAGATAAAAAGGAGTCCAGGATGGAAAATGACCAGAGGAGTACAAATGTGGCTTCATGGCTGGACAGGCTCTTCTGAATTATAGTTGGGTAACTTGAATCCTTGAGTTTTTGTACCTCAAGGACAAAGAGGGAATTTCTCCTTCTAGGGTCAACCTGATGAATCCCTTGAACAATAATGACAGTCTAACATGTATTACAGGCTTCCAATGTGCCTGGCCCTGTTTGACACTTTTCTATCATTTCTACTAATTTTCACAATAGCCCTGAAGTAGACACTATGACTTAGCCAGAGTAATTCAACTACCCAAAGGTCCACAGCTAATAAGTCTGGACCCGAGCTTTGTACCTGGATCTGAACTAAAAATCTCTCTGAGAGAAAATGAGATTGATAATGCAAATTTATCAGAAGAAAAAAAAATCATTTGTTAAAAAGAAAGTCATATGCTCTCTGTGGAAATTAATTCAGGAAATCTCCTGGAAAGGCAATGGGCTGTCACAAAAACACTAAAAGCTTCATACGATCACATTGCTGGCTCAGAAATATAAGAATCTGACTCCCTATGTACCTATTTCTCTTGGCCAGAGCTTGGGAGCTACTGTTAATGTTTCCACCATAAAGACTAAATAGAAAAAAGTGACAGTATAATATTTCTCTCCCCTCCCTCAAACCCCTAAGGTTATCTCCTTCTTTAGACATAATCTTGTCCTCAGGTGGTCCCTTTGTAATAAAATGTTAGGACCCTATTTATAGAGGAGAAATGAGCTATGCAGAAGAAATATCAGTGATAATTTTGTGCTGAAATACAGAATCTGTATTATTGTGGTCCTATGAACTCATGGATAGAATTCCCTCCACAAAACTTCACATTACAGTCCTATTTCTGACATATTATTAGTAAACTGATTTAGCCCTCAGTCATCATCTTTTGGGCCAAATGTTTTTAACAATTTAGAATGCCGCAAGTGTTCATTATAGTCAGCAAATGGGCTCATTATATAAGAACCTTGTTAAGACTGATTATCCTAGCAACTTCAACAAATGTAAACACCTATATGGACACAGTTCTTTGGCTGTAACATTTTGTATACATTTTTAAAGTACATTTTATTGATTATACTATTACAGTTTTCCCAATTTTTATGCCTTTGCTCCCCTCTGCTCGGTACCCCCATTCCCTCCAGCAATCCCCCCTAGTTCATGTCCATGGGTCATGCATATAAGTTCTTTGGATTCTCCATTTCCTATACTATTCTTAGCATCCCCCTGTCTGTTTTGTACCTACTAATTATGCTTCTTAACCCCTGTTAAATTTTCCCCTTTTCTCCCCTTTCCCCCTACCAGCTAATAACCCTCCATGTGATCTCCATATCTATGATTCTGTGCCTGTTCCAGTTGTTTGCTCAGTTTGTTTTTGTTTTTTAGTTGTTGATAGTTCTGAGTTTCTTATCATTTTAATTTTCATAGTTTTGATCTCCTTCTTTTTCTTGATAAGTCCCTTTAACATTTCATATAATATGGACTTGGTGATGATTAACTCCTTAAGCTTTACCTTGTCTAGGAAGCATTTTATCTCTCCTCCCATTCTAAATGATAGCTTTGCTGGATAGAGTAATCTAGGTTGTAAATCCTTGCTTTTCATGACTTTGAATAGTTCTTGACACTCCCTTCCTGCTGCAAAGTTTCCTTTGAGAAATCAATTGATAGTCATATGGGAACTCCTTTGTAGGTAACTCTCTGCTTTTCTCTTGCTGCTTTTGAAACTAGAAAAGCCAGTGTTTGTGCTGCCTGTCACCTACCAGACTCAATAAGCAGAGACAGGGGTTGAATCTTTATGGGCCCTTTATTCAGATGACCAGCAATCTGAGAAGATAGCAGGTTTGTACCCTAACAGACCATCTTACATTTCCTTCCAAGCCAGCCTTTTTATAACAGAGAACAACGTTTGGTGAGGGGTTTTGAAATTTAGGGAAAATTAGATTTAAAAAACTGCAGCATTCTCACCATGGGCTGTTAGCTCCACCCCACCCCCCACCCCGTGGGTGGTCGTCTGTCTCTCCCTGGAAGAAAATGGCTAGGATGTCTCCAGCTGTGCCACAGGAGGTCGGCTGTCTCTCCCAGGAGTGGTGAGCTGTACCTGCAGTTCCTGAAACAATAGCTTTAACATATGCATTACCTACTAGGCTAATTATCTTAAACTAAAATTTTCCAACTCCTGAGTCCCCTATCACTTTTAAGATTCTCTCTTTCTCTTTAACCTTTGGCATTTTAATTATGATGTGTCTTGGAGTGGGCCTCTTTGCATCCATCTTGTGTGGGACCCTCTGTGCTTCCTGGAATTGCATGTCTATTTCCTTCACCAAATTAGGGAAGCTTTCTTCATTATTTTTTCAAATAACTTTTCAATTTATTGCTCTTCCTGTTCTCCTTCTGGAACCCCTATGATTCAGATGCTGGCACCTTTGGAGATGTCCCAGAATCTTCTTACACTCTCCTCATTTTTTAAAATTCTTGTTTCTTCTTTCTATTCTGATTGAATTTTTATTTCTTTCTTATGTTCCAAATCACTGATTTGAACCCTGGTTTCCTTCCATTCACTGTTGGTTCCCAGTGGATTTTTCTTTATTTCACTTACTGTAGCTGTAGGGGAAATGTGTCAGTCAGGCTTCCTCACCAGGCCCAATAAGCCATATACTTTGAGAATGGGCCCACGTGTGAAGAATCACTCTGTGTTATATAATATCTTGGCACTCTGCCAGCTTTGTGTGCACTTATATAAAGGAGTTGGGACTCCCTGATGGTGCGTCACCTGCTTGCAGCGTGCATAGATCGCCTCACCCTTGAATAAAGTCATGTCAGACATCCCCATGGCTCTGCCAATTTTCTTCCCTCTGCCCAAAACCCATGTGAACCTGTCTGGCCTTGAACGGTCACAACCCAATGGCACCGTGAGCAGGATTTGTTGCAGTATGGTATGGAGGAGCCCTGGCCCCCTTGGAGGGGTGTCTGGAAGGGGGGCTGGTCACTGGGATGTGGTATCTGGTGGCGAGTCTCCTGGCAGTGTGGACTCCCCCACAGAATTGTCCAGATGTTAGTGGCACACCTGACACGGTAGAGAAGTCCCTGCGGATGGTAGGGGAGACCCTAGAGAAGCCGAGTGCCCAGGTGGCTGTGGAGGCAGTGGACTGGGTGTTTCCTTCAGCTTTGTGAGCTGAGACAGAGACTGCACTTCCCAAGGTGGCAAGTTCAGAGAGCTCCAAGGGAGAGGAGACTGTGCTTGACGATATGGTGAAGTTACCTGAACTCCGAGGCGGAGAGGAAGCTTCAGTCGCCAGAATCTGCTCTCTGGAGGAAGACTTCCGAACAGCACAGCCGTAGGGATCTCCCTCCCCACCAGCAGCCAGGGGGCCCAAGGAAAAGCAGCTGCAGGCGGGAGGGGTGGTAGCCTGAGCAGTCTCTGTCTCGCTGTTAAAGAGCGCCCCCGTGTGGTTCCGAGCTGAACAACGTTTCCTGCGGCCCTAGAAGAAGGCAGTAAAGAAAAAATCTGAGGATGGGCGGGGTGATGGGGCGCTCTTAGGCATCTGGAAGACCAAATGGCTGTGCCAATCTCTGAAGAAAAGGGAGGAAATATCCTTTGCAAATTTGAATAGGGAGAGTGCCAAAGAACCCGTCTACAGGGACAGGTGGGGACTGGGAAAGGTGAAGGCCTTGGGGCTTCTCTGGGTATTGGGCCACTGCCCCAGCCCCGTGAGTGTACTGTGTATGTGTCCCCGGTTCCTGAGTATATCCTGAGTATTGATGTGCTCCAAAGAGTGCGGCTGCAAACCACTGTGAAACAGCTCCAGCAATTTTGGGGCCTGCTAGAGTACTGAAGAGTGTTTGTGCCCCACATAACTCCAGTTATTCACCCTTGTATGTTTTGGTAAAAAAGGGAGTGAGCTGGGACTGGACCTAGACCTCAGAACAAGTGTTCCAAGGAGCAAAGTGCATCATTAAACATGCTCAGGCCTTGCATGCTCTGGGTCCTGCTAGACCCTGTGAGCTACATGTGCATGTGATTCAAGAAAGCTTTGGGTGGAATTTGTGGCACCTATTGGAATGGCTACATCAACCCCTAGGGTTCTGGTCCCAACTACGGTGGAGAGCAGAGGTACGGTTCTCCCTGACTGAAAAGCAACTGGTGGCAGTATATGCTGCCCTGTTGGCCATGGAGGCTGTAACAGAAACTGCCCCTGTGACAGTAAGGAGGACCACATACCCCATTGCAGGATGGGTCTGGGACTGGATGGCCAAGCCTCATAGTGGGACGGCTCAGGTGTCCATGTTGGCTAAGTGGGGAGCTTATCTTCAGCAAAGGAGTACTCTGTCAACTAGCCCCCTACAGGTCATGTTGCAGGAAGTGCTACGCCCTGTCACCTGTGTAGATGAAAAATCTACTGCTCCTGCCATTATAGATGAAATGGAAGCTAGCCCTTCCATGAAGAGCAGGCACCTATTCCCTCAGATGTGTGGCACACTGATGGGTCCAGCAGGGGTCAGCCTGCCATGTGGACTGATGTGGCAATTCGACCAGAAACAGACACTATCTGGTTTGACACTGGCGTAGGTCAGAGTAACTAGTGGACAGAACTGCATGCCGTGTGGCTCCTGGCTGCCAATGAAGCCCCGCCCCTATTTGCACAGATAGTTGGGCAGTATACTGGGGGCTAACAATGTGGATCTCTACATGGTATGCAAATAAATGGATGGTTATGCATAGGCCATTGTGGGGGCAGGCCTTGCGGCAAGACCTCTGGGAACTAGACCACCAGGAACAAAGCACTGTATGTCATGTGACTGGACACGAATCCCTTGTCTCCCCTGGGAATGAGGAGGCTGACACGCTAGCCAAGGTGCACTGGCTGGAAACGGTGCCTGCCAGCCTGTCAGGAGAAGAAGTAGCACAGTGGCTACACTGTAGCCTCTTACATGCTGGACAGGAGACTATATGGTCCACTATAAAAACTTGAGGGTTACCTGTCACCTTAGCAGAGGTACAGGAAGCTTGTGAGACCTGTGTTGTCTGCTCAGGAGAGCATCCCCTGAGGCCTCTGGGAACTACTGGGCAGGTGGTGCAGGAACACTTCCCGCTGACTTGTTATGCGGGTTGGCATAGTCAGGCCCCTGCCTAGTTCAGAGGCGTATAGGTATGCAATCACATGTGTGGACAGAACTACTGGACTTTAGCTGCTTACCCTGCATGGCACCTGGATCAGAAAGTGGTAATCGCTGTGCTGGAGCATTTATGCACTGCTTATGGGCAACACTTGATTATTGAAAGTGATCAGGGGATGCGTTTTACTGGAGTCTTGGTGCAACAATGGCCCAAGACCTGCAGGTTGACTGGAAGTTCCATGTGGCCTATCACCCCCAAGATGCCAGATTTATTGAATGGTACAATGGTCTCTTAAGGCAGGGCCTGTGAGCTGCAGCTGCCGCCCCTATGCTGGGGTGCTGGACGAAACGTTTACAGGCGGTCCTCCGGACTCTAAATGAGAGGAGTCGAAGGGGGAGCCCAGCCTTGGGGGAAGCATTATTCCACCAGACTGCACCTCCAATTCAGCTGCAGGTACAGACTAAGGATGCTTTGCTGAAACCAGGCATGGGAAAACAGGGAAATATTCTTTTGCCAACTCTGGAGGGCCTGGAGTGAGGGCAAATAGCCACTTGGACGTGGCCTTGGGAAGTCAAAGCCCCCCATGCATTGGGTGGTTCCTGTTGCTCCTTGGGGCCGAGGGGTGGGGGAAACTTACAAATAGTGCCCTGGGTGATTGGGACATGGCCTCCAGTCTTAAAGGTGACATACCCAGGGCCAGCAGACCATGAAATGCTTCTTCATGGCACCTGTGTGATTTCCCTATGGCCCATTATGAGTTCTCCACTTTTGTTGCAAGTAGATGCTGAGCCCCCAGTTGAGGTGTGAAAAGTATGGTATTTGTACCCAGGGAGGCCCCCTCTGCCAGCAGACTTATCAGCTGACCAAAACTTGCTTGTATATTGCCTGAGGGTTGTACTTTGCCATTGTTGTTGGCAATAACTGCTCTGTCTTTCCGTCCTTAGGATGCAAAGTAACCCCTTAGTGGACTGGTGCATGCCTATGCCTCAGTAGCTGACCAGTCAGCATGCTGGGTTTGCACTGAACTCCCCCTGAGCATGTCGGCTGGCCTCCCATGGTGTATCTCTCCTGCTTCTGTCTCAAATTGACTTGGTTACAAAACCAGTGTAACAGTGCACATCCCTTGTGTAATGCAACCTGGACTGACATCTATGCTGGGGCGAAGCAGCAGTTATGACCGCCCTGGCCATTAGGCAGCTACTCCATGAGATGGCTCATGGTGGCTCATGGCTGAGGCCGTGGAGCTATCCAGACCAGCTCCCTTTTGCATTGAGAACCTTGAAGGACAATCCCAGGTGGGCTGTACTCTAACAGGTCTGTGTCAGACTCAGACTTTAAACCATGTCTGGGAGGTGTGCAATGATGTATGGGCTGCAGTTCCCACTGGGGCCCTCTGGGTGTGTGGCTCACATGAGTGGCCTTACCTGCCCTGAAACGAGACTGGCTGTTGCACCTGGGGATGGCCCCTCACCTGCTTGAGTTCAGAAAACTCTGGCAATCTGGCCACCCAATTGGG
Organism: Micronycteris hirsuta; assembly: GCA_004026765.1. Taxonomy (NCBI): domain Eukaryota; kingdom Metazoa; phylum Chordata; class Mammalia; order Chiroptera; family Phyllostomidae; genus Micronycteris; species Micronycteris hirsuta. The sequence goes on along the minus strand of PVJI01001593.1, from coordinate 143,123 downwards.
AAGCATTTAAAACGTGACACCAGAAAAAGCATACTCCCTGGTGGTATTACACATTAGCTATTTTTTCTCCTCACGCTGTGTCTACAGTCACTGAGACTGAGCTAACTGCTTTGGCTTTGCACACTGCTCATGCACTGAATGCAACACATGATTCTTTAAGCTTCTTAAATGAGAAAGTGTATCAATTAAGAAAAGTAGCCTTGCAAAATCATATGGCCTTAGATGTGCTTACTGCATCACGGGGTGGGGTATGTGCCCTAGCTGGGGCTGAATGCTGTGTGTACATTCCAGAAGTTACCTAAGCTCTACAGGCATTAGCTTCTGAGACCCGTGCTATCTAACACCTGACAGGTGATCCCCTGCAGGAATCGTGGGCATCCCTAACTACTGAGTGGCAGGGGGGGTCCTTGCTATCTTCGGTGGCAGCACTTGTGTTCTGGTTGTGTGCCGTTGCACTTTGTACTGCTGTTGTGGCAGCTGAGTGCAGGGATCTGCTGTCCTTGCAAAGGACCCTCATGGAAGACACCCTCATGTAGATTGTATGGTGAGGAACCCTGAAGGGGTGGATTGTAGAGGAAATGGAGTCAGTCAGGCTCCCTCACCAGGCCTGATGAGCAGCCCTCCCATACCTTGAGAATGGGCCCATATGCACAGAACCATGCTTTGTTATATAATATCTTGGCACTCTGTCAGCTTCGTGTGCACTTAGTATATAAAGGAGTTGGGACTCCCTGCTGGTGCGACATACAGCTTGCAGTATTCATGGATCGCCCCACCCTTGAATAAAGGCCTGTCAGCCACCTCCATGGCTTCATGACTTTTCTTCCCTCTGCCCAAATCCCATGTGAACCTGTCCTGCCTTGAATGGTAGCAACATAGTAGCCTTCACTTCTTGCCTTATGCTTTTGCCGTACTCACTGAGTTCTCTGAGCATCCTTATCACCAGTGTTTTGAACTCTGCCTCTGATGGTTTGGCTGTCTCCATTTCGTTTAGTTCTATTTCTGGGGTTTTGATCTGTTCTTTCATTTAGGCCACGTTTCTTTGTCGCCTCAATTCAGCAGCCCCCCTGTGTGTGTTTCTATGTGTTAGGTCGAGCTGCTTTGACTCCTTGTGTCAGTGCACCTGCTATGTTGTGTGGGGCAGAGCCTTAGGTATTGGCCAAGGCAGGGCAACCTGCTTCACCACTTGTGTGGGGGAGTGGGGGGAGGAGTCAGAGAGGGGACACTGCTGCTGCCTGGCTTCTGGAGGTTTGCCCAGAATTTGCCTCATTTTCAGTCACTTCACCCACTCCACATATGTGACGGGCACCCTTCTAGATGTTGCCCTGGTGGTGGTTCCCAGAGTGGGTGGGTTTGCATGCGTTCCAGGACTGTGCAGTGTCGCGAACTCTGGCCAGCAGGATTCATATTGCCATGACTGCATGTAAATAATTTTACACGTAATATACTGGACTAGAAATTCCGGGACCACGTTACCCCTCCATTATCATCTTGGAGAGGCCTTGAGCTGCGTGTTGACTGGCTTTTTATTGCTGTTCTCTGGGACATTACCTCAGAATGGTATTCATTAACCATGCATAGATTGTAGATTCACTTTAGGTGGTAGACAGCCCAGAAGGTACATCAAAAGGGTTATGCAAAGACAAGAGGTATGGCTGAACTTTGAAAGGATTAGCATCAGTCCAAGGAAGCTAGTTAAGCATTAGCATTTGTTCTTTTGATCCAGGGAGAGAGAGATTTTTAGCAAGAGCAAGACTTAACTCTAGGAAATATGCCATCCTGATTTACCCACAGGAAATCCTGCTGTCACACATGTGGGGCCTGCTTGCCAACCCATGTTCCATGGAAGATTTTCTCACGTGAAATATTAGAGCTACATTTCCCACTGTGGGATGCATGGATTTCCTTTAGTGCAGGCCCTTTAAATGGACTCTCATGAGAGAAAAGCAGTTTCCTCTGCCACCCTAACCTCTACTGGTTTTCACAGCCAGAAGTTATGAGGCTTTATTTCCTCAGATCTGGAACCTTGGGCTGGATGGTCTGGCCTGGGGCTGGATTTGCTGCCTCCCAAGGTATCCCTCCCAATTTTTACCTCCACACATGAATGTGGGACCACACATTCCACCAGCTGCCACCACTGCTACCACCTCATCACTGCCTCTTCTCCAGAGCCACTCTGCTACCACTCCACCCTGGGTCCCCATCTCCACCCCTCCTGCCCATCTGAATGAACATGGTTTCTTTAAATCCTTGGTTGTAGAACTTCAATGCAGTTTGAATTTCTGGCAGTTCTGGGTGTTTTTTCTTTTGATGTTAGTCGTATCCTTCTTATGGTTGTGCAAGGAGGCAAAGCATGTCTGCCTATGCCTCCATCTTGACCAGAAGTATATACTTTTTCAATCCTATCTTCCGCAGTACATGGTGACGGGGAGGGTAAAAGTCAGGTAAAAGGGCAAAGTTCTAACTGGTGACTATTTCTAGATCTTTAAGCTCTTTGTTTCCATGGACTCCAGTGGTCAAAAATGTGTAAAAACATTGATAAGCAAATTTACAATAAGCATTTCAGCAAAATCTACAGGATGATATAGAATTGTTACTTTGAAAAAACAAACCCACCAGCACCAAATATAATACATAAGACTAGCTCATTTCTAGTCTAGGGTAACCTACTCTTTAACACTGAATAAAACCTCCAAGTTAGTCCTGATACGAACCAGAAGTCATTGAACAAGCAGAAGAGATGTCTGAGAATTTCCAAGCTGTGGCTACAGTAAATCTCTATGAAGAGTACTTATCTTCAATGATTAATGATTAACTACACATAATTAAACACCAAGAATATTTTCATTATTTAAATAGCCTTAAGGTTACATTTTGTCAATTATTCACCCGTAAGCAATTTATTTTTGATATATTTCTTTACTGGAATTCAATACAGTATTGCTTACTATGCCATTAAGAGAAAAGTCACTTTCTAAACTTTTGTTGCAAATATAATTTTGAAAGTATCTATTGTGATGGTTTCAGACAAAAGACAAGCAAAAGGAAGGCTGCATACATAAATCTTAAAAACACACTTGTATTTATAGCAGATTGAGTGTAGAAGAATGTTTTTTAAGTAATGGATTTTATTTATGTTTCCTGAAAAGTATCCACATGTGATGCTGTAACCCAACAAATAAACATTTTGACCCCTGGGTAAAGTGTAGAAGCAGGACTTTGGCCAGGAATGCAAGGCAGTGCTGCCACATGGGGTCAGTGCTGTGCCCTACATCCATAACAAGCTGCTCAGCAAGTAGCTGGTGGTCTTCTTGCTCTGTGTGCTTATTTCTACCCTGGACTTAGCTCATTGTACGGGACTTTCCCGCTGCCCCACCCCGGAATGCCAGGTAAGCTTCCAGGGCATCTTGGCACATGACTTTGCATCTCCATCCCCAGCTAGGTGCTAACACCTAGCAGATACTCCATAAATGAGTGCTGACAAAAAAAAAAAAAAAAAGGCAAGCATGCTTTGTTGGCCAAATAGGAGGGGTAGCTCCTTTTCTATAGTATACTACAATTCCATTGTCATTGTTTCTTTCTTTTGTGAAAAGTATAGATTTTGTTGCAATTTTTATTTGTTTTTTAGTTATTTTTAAATATATTTTATTGATTATGCTATTACATTTGTCCCGTTTGTTCTCCCTTTTATTCCCCTCCACTCTTTACTCTCCTCCCCACCATCATTCCTCCACATTAGTTCATGTCCATGGGTCACATATATAAGTTCTTTGGCTTCTCCATTTCCCTTACTATTCTTAACCTCCCCCTGTCTATTTTGTACCTGCCATTTATGCTTCTTATCCCTTGTACCTTTTCCCCCATTGTCCCCTCTCCCCCCTCCCTGCTGTATCCCTCCATATAATCTCCATTTCTGTGAATCTGTTCTTGTTCTACTTGTTTGCTTAGTTTTTCTGTTTCTGTTTTTATTAGGTTTACTTGCTGATAGTTGTGAGTTTCTTGTCATTTTACTGTTCATATTTTTTATCTTCTTGTTCTTAAATGAGTCCCTTTAACATTTCATATAATAAGGGTTTGGTGATGATGAAATCCTTTAATTTGACCTTATCTGGGAAGCACTTTATCTGCCCTTCCATTCTAAATGATAGCTTTGCTGGAGCGAGTCATCTTGGATGTAGGTCCTTGCCTTTCATGACTTGGAATACTTATTTCCAGCCCCTTCTTGCCTGTAAAGTTTGTTTTGAGAAATCAGCTGACAGTCTCATGGGAACTCCTTTGTGGGTAACTCTCTCCTTTTCTCTTGCTGCTTTTAAGATTCTCTCCTTATCTTTAATCTAGGGTAATTTAATTAGGATGTGTCTTGGTGTGCTCCTCCTTGGGTCCAACTTTTTGGGGACTCTCTGAGCTTCCTGGACTTCTTGGAAGTCTATTTCCTTTGCCAGCTTGGGGAAGTTCTCCTTCAAATAAGTTCAAATAAGTTTTCAATTTCTTGCTCTTCCTCCTCTCCTTCTGGCACCCCTATGGTTCAGATGTTGGAACATTTAAAGTTGTCCCGGAGGTTCCTAAGCCTCTCCTCATTTTTAAAAATTGTTTCTTCATTCTTTTCTGTTTGAATGTTTATTTCTTCCTTCTGGTCCAAATTGTTGAGTCCTGGTTCCCTTCCCTTCACTGTTGGTTCCCTGTATATTTTCCTTTATTTCACTCTTCATAGCCTTCACTTTTTCCTCTATTTTGCAACCATACTCAACCATTTCTGTGAGCGTCCTGATTACCAGTGTTTTGAATTCTGCATCTGATAGGTTGTCTATCTCTTCATCACTTAGTTGTATTTTTTCTGGAGCTTTGATCTGTTCTTTCATTTGTGCCATATTTTTTTGTCTTGGCATGACTGTTACATAGTAAGGGGCATAGCCTTAGGTATTTGCTAGGGCTAGGCAATCCACATCACTGTGTTGTGGAACTATATGTGGGGGAGGGGTCTGAGAGGGAACAATGCCACTTACTCAGCTCTCCATTGGCTTTCAGTCACTTTCTCCTCTACCCACAAGCAAATTGGGCCCTTCTGGTGCTAATTCCCAGGGAGGTGGTTTTGTGTACATTCTAGGACCCTGTGGGTCTCTTCCCAGTGTGGGTCCAATGAAGTCTCTTCTGAGTCTGGGAGTTTCTCCTGCTGCCTCAACCCACACAGGTGTTTTCAGTCAGAGGCTTTGAGGCTTCATTTCCCCACACTGGAACCCTGGGTTTCATGGTCACTCTCACTCCCCAGTTTTTCCTCCAGGTTTACATGCATGCAAATATGGGACCACCCACTCCACCCCAGCTGCCCATCTCTGCCCCTCCTATCAGTCTGGATGCATGTTTCTTCTTTAACTCCTTGGTTGTTGGACTTCCATACAGTTCAATTTTCTGGCAGTTCTGGTTATTTTTTGTTTTTTAATTTGTTGTTGTCCTTCTTTTGGTTATGTGAGAAGGCAAAGTGTATCTACCTATGCCTCCATCTTGGCCAGAAGTCAATTTTGTTGCAATTTTTAAGTAGGAGCTACCTGTATAAAACAACTAAGCTAATGAATTTGTAATGTTAGTACACGAAGGATCTTATTACTTATAATTAGAAGAGTACACATTGATTTTGTTGACCAAGCACCTCAGTTGTGAATCTCCGTTAACAAGAAACTTAATTTAACCATTACATTTATGGCTGGTGAGTAGTATTTCCTTGGGTCAATTAAAAATATAGATCTATTAAACTTAGTAAAGTGATCCACACTGTTGGAACAACATATCTCAACTGTATCAAGGAATAATAAAGCATCTTTCCAAAGTGGCAGGAGGAATGACAATACCCCTGAATTATACAGTCTTCCATATTGTAATCTAGTAAATTAATCAGTTATTAGAAAACTCACTGACAAGTATGAAATCTATTTCAAAAAGACATTTGTGCTAAGTTAGTCATGCTGGTAAACCTCAAAGCATGCTCTGATAATCTGATCATAACCTGCTAAGTGTACAGTTGGCCTCTGGACTTCAGACAGACACTTAAGATTAGCATTAGTTATGTGAGGTCACCAGATGCCAAACATCAAAGTATCAAAGACAAATGATACTTGCATGCCCTGATTAAGTTTATACCTCTAAAAATGCTTACAGTTTCATGAGACTAGATTGCCAGCGTGTGTGGTTGTCTACGTGTCTGTGCTCAAGTCAACAAGAATTAGTCTGTAGACCTTTGTTTCCAAGGAAGTAAATCTTGATGTTCTCCACACTAGCTGCACAATAGAATAAGCTAGGGAGCTTTAAAAATACTGACACCTGGATCTCACCCCCAGAGACTGATTTAATTGGTCCAGGGTGTAGTCTGGGCATCAAGATTTTTTCAAGCTCTAAGAAATTTTAATGTGCAACAAGGTTGTAGACCATTCCTTAAGAGCCTCTGTTCTCAAAGAAAATTTTCAGAAGCACAAGTGCGCCCTTGCTTCCTCCATTGCCCTCACATCAATTAGTGACTGAGCTTTGATTCCTTCCCACCCCAGAGTGTGTTCCTCTCCCCTTTCAGGCACTAGGGTGCTTCCATATAATGGCTTAAGGTTTTTCATCTTACTTAAATTTCAAGCAACTTCCCCAGTGCAGGTGGAAAACACTCACTTAGTAAATGGAGAAAGAGTTCCTTCAAATTCTACAGAAAAAAATGCTGTCCAAAATAGTCCACAGTCGCTTCCTTCATACACTCACATTATTTCTTAACACACAATTACCCAATTGTGAGTCATATCTCCATAACTAAGTATCAGTAAGTTCTACTGGTTCTGATTCCTTACTCTCTCTTGTTATCAGTCTCATCCCTGCCTCCCATGTTATACTGCTCTAGCTCAGGCCCACCCTAGCGTTTCTCATGTCAGATCAACTCAGCTTGAACACTGCTCTTTCACTGCAATTCGCGTAGCCTCCATTCAAACCACTCTCCACGCTGCAAGCAGATCTTTTAAAAGGCAACTCTGATATTAGTCCTCAGTTAAGTAACAATAATATTCCATTCCTTTTAGGACCAAATCCACACATCTCAAACTCCACGAAACCATTTGCAGTTCCTGCAGGCATGTCACCTGATCTTGTACATCCTGTACTTGCACAGACTTGGCCACATTTTCACAATTCATCTGATAGATCATCTCTTTATCACCCAGTGTGAATTATAGGCTCAGCAGTATGCACTCCCACAGCATCCCACACTCATTTGTATTAATAACACCAACCACACAGCACTGTGATTTTCACTGTCATTAACTGTGAGCTTATTCAGAGTTAGGACTGCATCTTTAGTCCCTTCGTTCTCTGGGCTCAGCTCAGGACCTGGTCTATAGTAAGTGTTTAGTTAATGTTTGTTGAATGAATGCCCATCATTTCACGTGTCCATGCTTTACACACACCGTTCCTCTTCCTTGGGCACCTCCGATCTGTGCTCACAGGACTGACACCTCCACTGAATCCTGGTTGAAGCATCTTTTCCTGGGTCAAGCCTCCTGGACTTGGTTTCTGAGGCAGTGTTGATCATGCCTGCCTTTGAGCCATACAAGATAATCCTAATGATAGTACCTTCCACTTCATGCTGCAATTACCTGTCCTCATGTCTGTCTCCCTTACTAGACTATAGGTTCCTTGGTGGTAGCAACCTATTTCATTTATCTCTGTATTCTGAGCACTTGTTACATAGTAGGTGGTAAGTAAGCTTTCATTTCCCACCCCCTCAATCCCTGTTTCATACCACTGCCAGAATGTTCTAAACAAAATTCAGATTATGTTTTTCTGAGGCTTAAAAATCTTCAATGACTTCCTTTACCTACAGACCTCATTCCCAAAGTATAGCATCTGTACTTTTGGTAGTACACCTGATGATTTTCAAATGATACACAATATTTCTTTTTGTTAATGGTTAGGTTTTTCTAACACTTTAATTGTGTTAGAAAAAAATGAAACGCACCAAATGAATGATTTCATGTATACTTTCGTTTACGACACTTAAGGATTTTTTAAGTTAGTGATTTAAAATAAATTTGAAAAAAATTAAATAAAAAGTAGCACAGAAAATATTCATACTTGGGAAATCCTGATACATAGGATTAAGAAAATTGAAATGTGCTTTGACTGGTATGGTTCAGTGGATTGAGTGCCAGTCTGTGAACCAAATGGTTGCTGGTTCAATTCCCAGTCAGGGTACATGCCTGGGTTGTGGGCCAGGTTCCTGGTTGGGGGGCGGGGGGTGTGAGAAGCAACTGGTTGATGTATCTCTCACACATCACTGTTTCTCTCCCTCTCTTTCTCCCTCCCTCCCCATCTCTCAAAAAATAAATAAATAAAATCTTTAAAAAAGAAAAAAGAAAAAATCAAAATGTAACATATAGGTCTTTTTCATTGGCCCCTGATTACTTTTCTAGCCTCACCTCCCTCTGGCTGTCAACAAGCACAATAAACCTAAATGATAGTTTTCCCCTGTCTTACACCCTTCGTTGAATCGATTCTCTCACAGCAGCCAGAGGGATGCTGTTAAAAGGTAAGTTAGACCTGACAGGTATGGCTCAGTTGGTTGGGCATTGTTTCACAAAGCAAAGGTTTCCTGGTTCCATTCCCAGCCAGGTCACATGACTAGGCTGTGGGTTTGGTCTCCAGTCAGGGCACATACAAGATGTTTTTCTCTCACATCGATGTTTCTTGCCCTCCCTTTCTCCCTCCCTTCCCCTTTCTCTAAAATAAATAAATACATACATACATAAGTAAATTTTTTAATAGTAAGTTAAATCAGGTCATTACTCTGCTCAAAACTCTCCAATCAGAAAGTGTTTTATTTCTAGGAGATGTAAACTATATTATAAGTGTGTATAGACCATAAGGTCTGTGATGTGCCGCTATATCTGCAACTTAACCTTTTTCTTTTTCTTATTATTTGTTTTGCAGCTTAACCTTTAAATGGTTCAGAGAACAAAATACACATGAATATACATAAAGCCGATGTGGGGCAATGTTAACAATTATTGACTCTAAAAAGTAATTATGAATTTTCTGTGTATTTTTCTTCCAACTTTTTTTGTGTTTAAAAATTTTCACAATAAAATGTTGTGAGGAGAGGAAGCAAGTACATACAATGGGCTAAAGAGAGTTTATTCAATAAATGGTGCTGAGAAAATTGGACAGATACCTGCAGAAAAATAAAACCAAATCACCTTCTTACACCACACACAAGAATAAATTCAAAATGAATTAAAGACTTAAATATTAGACCCAAAACCATAAAAATCCTAGAAGAAAACATAGGCCAAAAAATCTTGAACATTGCTTGCAACACTATTCTTACTAATATATCTCCTAAGGCATGGGAAACAAAAAATAAACAAATGGGATTACATCAAATTAGATAGTTTTTTCATAGCAAAGGAAACCATCAACAAAATAAAAAGACAACCCACTGAATGGGAAAATATATTCACCAATACAGCTGATAAGGGGTTAGTATCCAAAATTTATAAAAAAACTTATAAAAGTCAACATCAAAAAACAAACAATCCAATTAAAAAATGGACAAAGGACCTGAATAGACACTTCTCCAAAGAGGACATACGGATGGCCAATAGACATATGAAAAGATGCTCAATGTCACTAATCATCAGAGAAATGCAAATTAAAACCACAATGAGCTATCACCTCACACTCGTCAGAATGGCCATCATCAATAAATCAACAATGTGGAGAAAGGGGAACCCTTTTGCACTGTTGGTAGGAATGCAGATTGGTGCAGCCACTGTGGAAAACAGTATGGAGATACCTTAAAAAAATTAAAAATGGATCTGCTTCTTGATCCAGTGATCCCACTTCTGGGAATTTATCTGAAGAAACCCAAAACACTAATTCAAAAGAATGTAAGCACCCCTATGTTCATTGCAGCATTATTTACAATCATCAACATATGGAAGCAGCCCAAGTGTCCATCAATAGATGAGTGGATAAAACAACTATAGGACATTTACACAATGGAATACTACTCAGCCATAAAAAAGAAAAATATTTTACCCTTAGTGACAGCATGGATGAACCTGGAGAACATTATGCTAAGTGAAATAAGCCAATCAGAGAAAGATAAATACCACATCATTTCACTCATATGTGGAATCCAACGAACAAATTTAACTAACAAGCAAAATAGAGACAGACTCATAGATGGAGAGCAGATGACAGACAGTGGGGGTGTGTGGTTTAGGGGGTATAGGGATCAAGCAAAAAGGTAAAAGGACTCATGGACATGGACAACAGTGTGATGATTGCGGTGGTGGGGGGGTGAGTAGGGGAGTATAAGGGACTAAAATGGCAATGGAAAAATAAAAAATTTGTGAGGAAATATAAGATGGCTTGATGTATAGATAGCAGGATGGATATATTGATCAATAAGTGCTAAAACCAATATAACAAGATTTAAATAGTTGAATCTAGGTGGTAAGTATATGAGTCTTCACTGTACAACTTTTTCAATTTTTTGTATATTTGAAAATATTCATAATAAAATGGGTGTAGCTGTAAGCAGAATATTAAAAAATAAATCCCTGTCAATGTAGAAAATCCAACAGAATCAAGAACCAAAACAATTCCTGGAACTAATAAACAATGATAGCAAGGTTGAAGAATACAACAAGGTTAATACACAAAAGTCAATTGCTTTCCTAACATGAATAAGTAGAACTTGAAATTAAAGACATTTTAATTTACATTACCATGTAATACCATTTATATCAGCACCCCAAAATGAAATAGTTAGGCATAAATCTAACAAAATATGTACAAAATCTGCTGTAAAACTTTGGTGAAAGAAATAAAAAATGAACTAAATAAATGGAGAGATGTTCCATGTTCATGGATAGGAAGACTCAATATTGTCACAATTTTAGTTCTTCCTAACTTGACATATAGATTCAATGCAATCCCAATAAAAATCCCAGCAGGTTATTTTATGGATATCAACTAACTAAAGGGCATATGGAGTGGCAAATATCAAAAATAAGCAACACACTATTGAAAAAGATCAAAGTTAGTGGACTGACATTACCTGATACCAAGACTTACTTCAAAGCTACAGTAATCAAGACAGTGTGGTATTGGCAAACGAATAGACAAATAGATCAATGGAACAGAATGGAGAGGCCAGAAACAGTGTCACATAGATACAGTCAACTGATCTTTGACAAAGGATCAAAGTAAATACAAAAGAGAAAACATAGTCTTTTCAACAAATAGTGTTGGAATGATTGGACAGCTACATGTCAGAAAATGAATCTAGACTCAGACCTTACACGCTTTACAAAAATTAACTCAGAACAGATCACAGAACTAAATGTTAAACACCAACTATAAAACACATAGAAGATAACATAGGAGAAAATCAAGGTAACTTTGGGTATTGCGATGACTTTTTAGATACAACACCAAAGTCACAATTCATGAAAGAAATAATTGATAAGTTAGACTTCATTAAAATTAAAAACTTATGCTCTGCTAAAGACACTGTCAAGAGAATAAAAAGATAGGCCACAAACTGGGAGGAAATATTTGCAAAAGACATATCTAACAGAGGAATATAATTCAAAATATAAAAAGAAATCTTAAAACTCAACCATAAGAAAATGAGCCACCTAATTTAACTGTGGGGAAAGACATAACAGACACCTCATCGAAGACATACACATCGATGGCAAACAGGCCTATGAAAAGATGTTCCACGTAGCGTGTCACTGGGCAAATTAAAATAAGATACCACTGCACACCTATCAGAGTGGCCCAAATCCAGAACACTGAAAACACCAAATGCTGGTGAGTATATGGAGCAACAAGAACTCTCATTTCTTTGCTGGTGGGAATTCAAAATGCTACAGTCAATTTAGATGGCAGATTGGTGCAAAATTAAAGCTTCATGCAAAATTAAAATAATACTCTTTCCATATGATCTGTCAATTGCACTTCTTGATGTTTACCCAAAGGAGTTGAAAACTTATGTCCACACAGGTCCTGGCTGGTGTAGCTCAGTGGATTGAGTGCGGGCTGGGAACCAGAGAGTCCCGGTTCGATTCCCAGTCAGGGCACATGCCTGGGTTGCGGGCCAGGTCCCCAGTGAGGGCCATGTAAGAGGCAACCATACATTGCTGTTTCTCTCCCTCTCTCTCTCCCTCCCTTCCCCTCTCTCTAAAATAAATTAATTAATTAAAAAAAAACTTATGTCCACACAAAAACTTGCACAGGGATGTTTCTACTAGCTTTATTCATAGTTGCCAAAACCGCAAAGAAACCAAGATGTCCTCCAGTAGGTGAATGGATAAATACTGGTACATCCAGATAATTGAATATTATTCTAAAAAGAAATCAGCTATCAGACCATGAAAAGACATAGAGAAATCTTAGATGAATATGACTAAGTGAAAGAAGCCAATCTGAAAAGGCTACATACTGTGTGATTCCAACTATGTGACGTTCTGGAAAGGCAAAGCTATGGAGACAGTGAAAGGATCAGTGGTCACCAGGGGCTGGGGGAAGGAGGGACAACTGGGCCACGCACAGATGACGTTCAGGGCAGAAAATACTCTGCGGGACACTACAACGGGGACACATGTCATTGCACATTTGTCCAAACCCACAGAGCATACACCACCTAGAGGGAACTCTGATGTAAACTACCGACTTTGGTGATGGTGTTGTGTCAGTGTGAGCTCATCGGTTATGACGAACATGCCGCTTGGGTGGGGGTTGTTGATAATGGGGGAGGCTGTGCATGTGGAAGGGCAGGGAATATATTGGAGCTTATGTACTTTATGCTCAATTTTTCTGTGACCCTAAAACTCCTCTAAAAATAAAATCAAACAAACAAACAAATCATCCACTGCCTCACTATTGCTATTTACCTCACCACAAAGCTAAAATAATAACAGAGCAGGGCTGCAAATATCTATGAGATCTGGCCTCCCTCTTTTTCACCCCGTTCCAGCCACATTGGCTATCCTTGTCAGACCTAGAATGCCAGGCACACTGCATCTCAGTGCCTTTGTATTTGCTGTGCTTTCTGCCAGGAACCTTGCCCCTACCCAGGGAGCAGCCGTGGATCCCTCCCGTTTTCCTTCCATCCTTCAATCAAATGTCGCCTCCTCAACAGGTCCTCCCCATCATCTGGTTTAGGAATACACCCTTGCCAACTCTTCCTATTCTCTTTCTTTTTTCATTTTTCACCAGAGGACTTATCACCATTTAATATACTATGTACTGTACTTACTTAATTTCTTGTCTGTCTCCCTCTCACTAGAACATAAGCTCTGTGAGGGCCAAGATCTCACTGCTGTTCATAGCCCTGTCACAGAGCCTAGGACGTGGGAGGCTCTGAATAACATCTGTCAAGTGAATAAATGAATAGCTTGTTAAGAGTTCTCTCCCACTTCCAGATATTCACCATAATGTTTCCTCTACTGGAACGACATTCCTCCGTGTTCAGGAGGGGAATCCAACTGTGGAAGGGCAGGGAATATATTGGAGCTTATGTACTTTATGCTCAATTTTGCTGTGACCCTAAAACTCCTCTAAAAATAAAATCAAACAAACAAACAAATCATCCACTGCCTCACTATTGCTAGCCCAAGAGCCCTCTTCGGCGAGGTGCTCCCTGGCCCTGGGCAGATCAAAGTAGGACCTCTTCTCTGGATTGCCACAATGCCCCATTATGCTTCTGGTGGGTTCTTATCACAGTGTTTAGTAATTTGTAGGGTTCCTTACTCATCTTGAATCCCTTACACCTTTGAACCTGGCAGATAGTAATAACTGCCGGCCTTCAGAAACATTTGTGGAATAAAATAAGAATGAAAGACTTGAATAAAGCTACCAATATGTAGTTTAGTGTGAATTATATAGACATTTATAGTATACATAATTTAAAGAATACCCTTAAAGATACTCTAATTAAAATTCCTTTTATATTAATACCTTTTACTATAGCTTACTTCAAGATCTGTGAGTTAATGACTACCAATACCCAAAGTCCAAGACAATTGCCTATTAATCAATGTAAAAGACTGAGTTTGCATTCATATTTCTTCTACATTATTTAAAGGTTTCTTTACCTTTTGCTTGGGTTTCCAAATCCATACTGGTTTGGCCAAGAGAGTATCACCATGGGAGCTAAAGACTGAGCAGGTTTGGTAAACAAAGCATTGATGCCAAAAACCATTGAGGAAAGGGGTGACCTGGAACAGAAAAAGTAGTACGGGTCTATATCACACACAAATGACATGTGTGTATATATGTGTGCAGGAGCATATACATGTATCGATCACCTTTTTGTCTATTAAGCACCCCTTGACTCTATACTATTTCTATTATTGTCTTGTTAGACTCAAGGAGGACTTAATTATATACTTATTATCTATTCATTATGTATTTATTAACCCCTTAGTCATAAGAGGTTACAGAACTAGAAGAACCTAAGTGTTTAAATGAAGAAACTAAGATCTAAACAGGAGACACAGCTAATCTCTTAAACGCTCACTTTGAGCTACGGGCACCCTGCACTGCAGTCAGTGTGTCACATGTATTACTGGGTTGGTCAGAAAGCCCATTAGAGACAACTGTACTTGAGAAAAAAAAGTCCATTAGGTTTTTTCCATAAAATAAGACGCAGTTTTTTTCATTTTCACCCATAACGTCACTGATTTGGATATTTTAGTACGCTGGCTATCTCCCACTATTGGCTTCTGGTGGGTAGAGGCCAGAGACGCTGCCAAGCAGCTTCCAATGCAGAAGACAGCCCCACAGCAAAGGATTATTTGGCCAACATGTCAACAGTACCAAGAAACTTTGAAACCCTCTTTTGACACATTTGATCACTCACAGCACCTTCTCCACACACTGCACAAGTCTTTTTCGCATTTCAGTTGCGTTTTTACCTTTCTTGAAATAATAAAGCATAATATACTGAAAATGTTGCATATCTTCTTCCATCTACAATAGTAAAGTAGCTGCACAAAACTTCACCAATTTTGATTTTTTTCAAATGCACACTGATACGACAGATGTCACAACACAATCTAACAAAATTGTTTTGAATTAAGTTAAAGACAACTAAGCTCTACTAGAGCCATCGTACAAAAAAAAAATGGACTTTTTGGGCAACCCAGTATTTTATATGGCCCACAACAAGCCCATTAGGAAGATAGTGTCAGTCTAATTTTAAAGATCAGAAAACAGATTAACGTGCCCATGGTTGCACAGCTAGTCAGGAGAACTGGATTCACATCCAAGGCTTTTTGACCCACTTTCATCAAGGATTACTTTAACGTGTTCTAGTAAGAATCCTGCCATATCATTTTTTGGTGAATGTTCTGTCATATAAAATAAATCAAATGTTAGCCCTGGCTGGTGTAGCTCAGTGGATTGAGCGCGGGCTGGGAACCTAAGTGTCCTGGTTCGATTCCCAGTCAGGGCACATGCCTGGGTTGCAGGCCAGGTCCCCGTGAGGACCATGTGAAAGGCAACCATACATTGCTGTTTCTCTCCCTCTCTGTCTCCCTCCCTTCCCCTCTCTCTAAAAGTAAATAAAAAATAAAATCTTATAAAAAAAAATAAAATAAATCAAATGTACTGACTGAATAAACAGAAATCTTGTCATAGTTCAATTAATGATGGAAACCTTGCAACTAAGGAGAAAAAAAGAATAAATGGAAGGAAAAAAAGAGAGAATGAGGCCAGAGAATGGGAAGAAGTTTGATTTGAAGGTAAGAGTTTGAGAATAATTCCCAGTTCTTCAATCTGCTGGTAACACTGCCTTGGGAAAGTTAACCCCTCAAGAGTTTTATTTTCCTGATGAGAGATGGTAATTATGATTACGTGATGATATAATAATTGCTGTCTCTCTCCCCACCTGATTGCCAGTGCCACAAGGGCAAGAGCTGTAACTGTTCTTGCTCACTGTGTTAAGTTCTTAGCTGACATGATCAGGACGGCAGTTGGCCAAAGCAAATAAACTACTCATCAACCTTTTGTCTGGGTTTTTGTCCTTGAGTACATACAGGTCCATTAATGAAAGCTTGTACCATCCTTCTGGGGTGTATAGTGTTCATGTCACATGGTTCACATGATTTACAATTTTCACCATCAGTTATTGGAGAAACTGAAGTTGTTTACAATGTAATCTGGGCACAGAAAATCTTTACCCCAGAATATTTAAAGTTCTCATCACATTAGATTGATGCTAATTCATTTTTCAACTTATCTTTATCAAGCCTTTCTAAAGCATTCCACTTAGTTTTCACAGAAATAACTTTCTTCTTTAATTCTATTTTATTGATTATACTATTACAGTTGTCCCAATATTTGCTTCTTTCGCCCCTTCCACCCAGCACCTACCACTCCCTCAGGCAATCTCAGCACCATTGTTCATGTCCATGGGTCACTTGTATAAATTCTTTGACTACTCCATTTCCTACACTGTACTTTACATCCACATGGCTATTCTGTACCTACCTATTTGTACTTCTTAATCCCCTCACCTCTTCACCCATTACCCCACAACCCTCTCACACCTGGCAACCATCAAAACAGTCTCCGTGTCCATAATTCTGACTCTGTTCTTCTTCTTTGCTTCATATGTTTTTTAGATTCAATTGTTTTTATATTTTATTGATTATGCTATTACAATTGTCCCATTTTCCCTCCTTTATTCCCCTCCACCCTGCACATCCCTCCCACCATCATCCCCCCCGCCACCCCACACTATAATTCATGTCCATGGGTCATAGATACAAATTCTTTGGCTTCTACATTTCCTGTACTATTCTTAACCTTCCCCTGTCTATTTTCTACCAACCATTTATGCTACTTATTCCCTATACCTTTTCCCGCATTCCCCCCTCCTCTTCCCCACTGATAAACCTCCATGTGATGTCCATTTCTGAGATTCTGTTCCTGTTCTAGTTGTTTGCTTAGTTTGCTTTTGTTTTTGCTTTAGGTTTGATTGCTGATAGTTGTGAGTCTAGTCATTTTACTGTTCATATTTTTTACCTTCCTCTTTTTCTTAGATAAATCCCTTTAACATTTCATATAATAAGGGCTTGATGATGATGAACTCCTTCAATTTGACCTTATCTGGGAAGCACATTATCTGTCCTTCCATTCTAAATGATAGCTTTCCTGGATAGAGTAAACTTGGATGTAAGTCCTTGACTTTCACGACTTTGAATACTTCTTTCCAGTCCCTTCTTGCCTGCAAGGTTTCTTTTGTGAAATCAGCTGATAATCTTAAGGGAACTCCTTTGTAGGTAACTGTCTCCTTTTCTCTTGCTGCTTTTTAGATTCTCTCCTTATCTTTAATCTTGGGTAATGTAATTATGATGTGCCTTGGTGTGTATTTCCTTGGGCTCAACTTCTTTGGGACCCTCTGAGCTTCCTGGACTTCCTGGATTTCCTTCACCAGATTGGGGAAGTTATCCATTATTTTTTCAAATAAGTTTTCAATTTCTTGCTCTTTCTCTTCTCCTTCTGGCATCCCTATGATTAAAATGCTGGAACATTTCAAGTTGTCCTGGAGGTTCCTCAGCCTCTCATTTTTTTGAATTCTTGTTTTTTCATTCTGTTCTCATTGAATGTTTATTTCTTCCTTCTTCTCCAAACTATTGATTTGAGTCCCAGTTTCCTTCCCTTCATTGTTGGTTCCCTCTACATTTCCTTTTATTTCACTTTTAATAGCCTTCACTTTTTCCTCTATTTTGCAACCATACACAACCAAATCTGTGAGCAACCTGGTTACCAGTGTTTTGAACTCTGCCTCTGGTAGGTTGGCTATCTCTTCGTCGTCACTTAGTTGTATTTTTTCTGGAGCTTTGATCTGTTCTTTCATTTGGGCCTTTTTTTTTTTTTTTTTTTGTCTCAGCATGACTGTTATGTAGTAAAGGGCAGAGCCTTAGGTATTCTCCAGGGCAGGGCAACCCACATCACTGTGTGGGAGGGGTCCAAGAGGGAACAATGCCACTTGTTCAGCTCTCTGCTGACTTTCAGTCACTTCTCCACTACCCATACACAAATTGAGCCCTTCTGGTGTTGATTCCCAGGTGGGTGGATTCGTGTACTTTC
Organism: Micronycteris hirsuta; assembly: GCA_004026765.1. Lineage (NCBI taxonomy): Eukaryota > Metazoa > Chordata > Mammalia > Chiroptera > Phyllostomidae > Micronycteris > Micronycteris hirsuta. The sequence goes on along the minus strand of PVJI01001593.1, from coordinate 124,988 downwards.
TAGGACCCTGTGGGTCTCTCCAGTGGGTCTCTCCAATGAACTCTCTTGGGAGGCTTGGAATTTTTCCTGCCACATCAACCCCCACAGGTTTTTCCAGTTCAAGGTTTTGAGGCTTCATTTCCCCACACTGGAACCCTAGGTTTCGTGGTCTGTCTCGTTCCCCAGTTGTTCCTCCCAGTTTATCTGCGCACAAAAGTGGGACTGCCCGGTTCACCAGCTACCACCTTGCCATGAGTTCTCTCTGTCCTGGCTGTGTGTCTCCAACCCTCCTACCGGTCCAGGTGAATGTTTCTTCTTTAACTCCTTGGTTGTCAGACTTCCATACAGTTCGATTTTCTGTCAGATCTGGTTCTTTATTGTTTTAAAATTTGTCGTCCTCCTTTTGGTTGTGTGAGGAGGCACAGTATATCTACCTACTCAGCCATCTTGGCTGGAAGTTCCTAGATTCAGTTGTTGATAAATACATATTTAAATATGTATTTATTTATTATCCATAGTTTGGATTTTCTACTATTTCTTAAATAAGTCCCTTTAACATTTCATATACTAATGGTTTGGTGATGATGAACTTCTTTAGTTTTTTTCTTGTTGAAGAATGGCTGTGCTGGGTAGAGTAATCTTGGCTGTAGGTCCCTGCTTTTCTTGACTTTGATATTTCTTGCCAGTCCCTTCCAGCATACACAGTTTCTCCTGAGAAATCAGCTGACAGTCTTATGGGAATTTCCCTGTAGGTAACTAACTTCTTTTCTCTTGCTGCTTTTAAGATTTTCTATTTATCTTTAATCTTTGGCATTTCAATTATGACATGTCTTGGCATGGACCTCTTTGCATCCACCTTGTTTGGGACTCTCTGTGCTTCCTGGATTTGCATGTTTACTTCCTTCACCAAATTAAAGAAGTTTTCTTTCATTATTTTTTCAAATAGATTTCCAATTCCTTGCTTTTTCTCTTCGCCTTCAGGTACCCCTGGGATGCATATGTTGGAACACTTAAAGTTGTCCTAGAGGCTGCCTACATTATCCTTGATTTTTGTGGATTCGCTTTTCTTCTTCTTTTTTTTTCTCAGATTTTGAGTTAAAATCATAATAATTTCTTACAGTAAAAAAAAAAACCCTATAATTATTTTCCATAGTAGACCCTCTCCCCATGCTTACACTGTGTTTAGAATTTGGGTAATATATAAAAATATCAAATTATACATATGAAAAGTTTTTAAAAATTCAACCTAGTGCCCATCAGTAAATGAATGGATCAAAATACTGGTACATTTACATGATGGAATACTACTCAGCAGAAAGAAAGAAGGAGCTCCTACCTATTGTGACAGCATGGATGGATCTGGAGAGCATTATGCTAAGTGAAATAGGCCAGGCAGTGGAAAAAAAATATCATATGATCTCAACTATAAGTGGAACCTAATCAATAAATCAAACAAGCAAGCAAAATATAACCAGAGACATTGAAATTAAGAACAATCCCCTTTCACCCTGCCTGGTGTAGCTCAGTGGATTGAGTGCGGGCTGGGAACCAAAGGGTCCCAGTTCGATTCCCAGTCAGGGCACATGCCTGGGTTGCAGGCCAGGTCCCCAGTGAGGGACATGTGAGGAGCAACCATACATTGCTGTTTCTCTCCCTCTCTGTCTCCCTCCCTTCCCCTCTCTATAAAAAAATAAATAAAATCTTAAAAAAAAAAGAGTTAGTATTAAAAAAAAAAAAGAATAATCCCCTTTCTTCTTTTTGTTCTAATTGGTTGTTTTTTTGCTTCCTATGTTTCAAATTATTGATTTGATTCTTTGCTACATCCCCGCTACTGTTGTTTCGCTTTAAACTGTTATTTCAATTAGTGTATCCTTCATTTCTAACTAGATATTTTTTATGCTGCTGAGGTCCTCACTAAGCACTAATCTCCTTTAGTATCCTTATAACCAGTGTTTTGAACTCTGCATCTGATAGATTGCTTATCTCCTTTTGGTTTAGTTCTTTTTGTGGAGTTTTGATCTGTTCTTTCATTTGAGCCATGTTTCTTTGTCTCTTCATTTTGGCAGCCTCCCTGTGTTTGTTTCTATGTATTAGGTAGAGCTGCTATGACTCTGTCTTGGTAGTGTAGCCTAATGTAGTAGCTGTCCTATAGGGTCTAGTGGCACAGCCTCCCCTATCACCCAAACTGGTACTCAAAATGTGTCCTTTTTGTGGGCAGAGTACACCCTCCTTTTGTAGTTGAGCCTAGATTGCTGTCAGTATGTCGGTGGGAGTGATTTACCATAGACAGTCAGCTGCAAGGATAGGCTGTGACCAATGGCCACCAACCTCTGCCCTCTGTGGAGAATCAGCTGTGCAGGGGCTTGGTAGTGGTACTCTGAAAAGGTCTGTAGCTGTCCACTGTGTACACAGGCTCTGGGGTTTCCCAGGAGATGCAAGCCAAGGTCATCCCCCACCTGTGTTTTGCCCGGGGCCACCCTGTCAGAGCTGTAAAGCAATCTGAGATGGCTGCCTATTCTGCTGGGCTTGGAGAATCCCAAGGAAAGCCAGCTGTAAATCTAAACCGGCTATTGCTAGTGCCAGGCCAGGGGCCACTTGGCAAGTTGTACAGGAGCTGGTGGCTAATTGAGGCCAGATTTTTTTTTTGAGAGGATTTAGGAAGTTGTGAAGCATGAGCCAAGGTGAGCCACTTTTATGGAAGAATCTCTTTTAACAGCTTGGGGAGACTGTAAGTTGGGTGGGACTCGGTGTCAAGGTATTTCCAGGATGGGGAAAAGAGTGTTAGCCAGGTTGATGGAGTCTCAGATATGGCACCAGACTGCTGGCTCTGTGGCTCTTTGAGGGGAGGATTTAGAAAAGGAACAATATCCTGTGCCTGCCTTTCGATCTGGGAGAAAGCTGTCCCCCAGCTCTTGAGTTGATACCAGACATTTCAGTTCCTCCCCTTATGCCACTGGTACCTTTCAAGTTGCTGCCATGGTGCTGGAGCTCAGAGGGTGTGAGTCTGTATAAGTCCATTTGTGGGTTCTAAGACAAACTGCTTGGGAATCCAGAAGTTTCTTCCACTGATTCAATCCCTGCTGGGTTTTGGAGCCAGAATTTATGGGGATTTATCTTACTGACACTAGAGACTTGTGCTAAGGGGCCTGGTATGGGGCTGGGACTCCTCATTCCCAAAATATTCCTTCCAAATTTAATCCACCAGACATGGGTGTTGGACTGGCCTGTCCCGCATCTCCACCCCTCCTACCAGTCTGGATGGATGCAGATCTTTAATTCCATGTTGTCAGACTTCTATTAAACTCAATTTTTGACCGTTTTGAATGATGGTTGTTCTATAATTTAGTTGTAATTTTGATGTGGTTGTATGAGGAGGTGAGCCACATTTACCTATGCCAACATCTTGACCAGAAGTCATATAGAAGTAACTTTCATTCCACACTTATATTTCCTAACTTCATAAAATGTAAGTGTAACTAAATGTTGTAATTATAATAACAAGGGCATCTGACATAGACAGATTTGAAACAAAAAGTGCTGATTTGTGGTAATAGTACAACTTATGGGAGCAGAAAATCATGGGTCCTCAAGAGTAGCCAGAGAGTCAGGTGCTTGCACATAGAGAGTGTGATTTAGAGGAATGGAGAGCATCCGATGATCTAGACTCTGTACAGGACCTGCTGTATTGTATTCCCAACTTTTACCACAGTATCTGACAAATAGTGGGCAATCAAAGAATATTGTTGAGTCAATAATATCTACCGACAAGGCTGATATGATCCTGGAATAAGCAATGCATTTGGTAAATTGTGCTCTTCCCTTTCTGTTTGAGACATTTTATTTATTTATACCCAGACACATTCAAAAATCATTTGAGAGTTATATTATGTTTACCGAAATTACTGCTTGTTAATTTATTCATTTTTAAAATGTGATTTCAGCCAGTCACTTTTCTGGGCACTAGGGGCACAGACATGGTTCTGAACTGTAAGGAACCATCTTGCTCATCATGGCAAATATGACTTAGTAACAACCCCATGAAACAGGATAGAAATTTTACAAAGAGGAAATCAAGCAACTGGACTGGCAAATCTTTCTTCCATGTCAGTTGCATCAAAAAAGAAAAAAAGAAAAAAAAAGAGCCCTGGCTGGTGTGGCTCAGTGGATTGAGCACCAGCCTCCAAATCAAAGGGTTGCCAGTTCAATTCCTAGTCAGGGCACACATCAGCATCTTGGGTCAGGGTCCCTGGTTGGGGGTGTGTGAGAGGCAACAGATCAATGCTTCTCTCTCACTTCAATGTTTCTTTCCCTCTACTTCTCCCTCCTTTCACCCTCTCTCTAAAAATAAATAAATAAAATCTTTAAAACGGAAAAAGGAGCTTCTGGTCAAGATGGTGGCATAAGTGGACATGGCTCTCCTCCTCGCACAACCACATCAAAGTTACAACAAGGGTGTGGAACAGCCATCACTCAAAACTGGGAGACAGCAAGTGAATGGAGGTCTGATAACTACTGAATTAAAGAAATCATATTAAAGAAACCACATTCATCCAGATTGGTAGGAGGGGTGGAGTTGCAGAACAGGCTGGGCCCATATCCATGTATAGTGGATAAAAATTCGGGAGGGATATCTTGGGAATGAGGAGCCCCGCCCCCACACCATGCTCCCAGGAATATAAATCCCCACAGCTTATGGCTGCAAAAACCAGTGGGGAATTAGTCAGGGAAAGAGACTTCTGGAGTCTCAAGCAGTTCCTCTTAAAGAACCCACATATGGACTTACTCAGATTCACTCCTAATGAGCTCCAGCACCAGGGAAATAGCTTGAAAGGCACCAGTGGCATACAGGAAGAAACTGATGGGTCTGTCGTCAAGACAAGCAGAGGCCATTGTCCCTTTACTGAACCCTCCCCCCACAGAGCCACATAGCAGGGAGGCTGGTCCAGTGTCTGAGACTCCATTGATGGGGTTTACACTGTTTTCCCTGTCCTGGAGATCCCCTTAGACTCTGACCCACCTGACTTACAGGCCCACCCAAGCTGCTTTTCCATATGAATGGCTCATCTTGGCTCACGCCTCACAACTTCCTAAATCCTCTCAAACAAGCAATAGCCAGCTTAAGTGAGCCCCAGTCCCCCATACCTCTTGCTAAGGGACCTCTGGCCTGGCAGTAGCAAAAGCCAATGTATATTCAGAGCTTGGCTTCACCTGAGAATCCCCAAGCCCAGCAGAAGAGGCAACCATCTCCGATTGTTTTATAGCTCAGGCAGGGTGGCCCCAGGCTAAACACAGGTGAGGAATGACCTTGGCCTGCACCTCCTGGGAAACTCCAGGGCCAGCGCACCCAGTGGACAGCTACAGGCCATTTCAGAGCACCACTACCCAACCTCCGAACAGCTGACTCTCCACAGAGGGCAGAGGTTGGTGGCCATTGGTCACAGCCAATCCTTGATCTAACTGGCCAGTGTAAATCCCTCCCATTGACCTGCCAACAGGAATAAAGACTAAACTACAAGAAGGGGCTGTACTAAGCCTACACAAAGGGTGAACCGCAAGTACCCGACTTGGGTGATGGGGGAGGCTGTACCACTGTATCCTACAGGACACCTACTACATTAGGTCACACTACCAAGTCACAGGGTCATATCAGCTCTACCTAATATGTAGAGACAAACATAGGGAGGCTGATAAAACTAGGAGACAAAGAAACATGGCCCAAATGAAAAAACAGATCAAAACTCCACAAAAAGAACTAAACCAAATGGAGATGAGATAATCTATCAGATGCAGAGTTCAAAACACTGGTTTAAGGATGCTCAAGGAGCTTAGTGAAGACCTCAGCAGCATAAAAAGATCTAGTCAGAAATAAAGGCAACAGTAATTGACATAAAGAACAATTTATAGGGAAACAACAGTAGCAGGGATGAAGTAAAGAATCAAATCAATAATTTGGAACAAAAGGAAGCAAAAAACAATCAATCAGAACAACAAGAAGAAAAAAGAATTTTAAAAAGTGAGGATAATTAGGCAGTGTCTGGGACAACTTCAAGAGGTCCAACATTCACATCATAGGGGTGACAGAAGGTGAAGAGAAAGAGCAAGAAAGTGGAAATCAACTGGAAAGTATTATGCTAAGTGAAATAAGCCAGGTAGTGAAAGATAAATACCATATGATCTCACCTATAAGTGGATCCTAATCAACAAAACAAATAAAGGAGTGAAATAGAATCAGAGACATGGAAATAAAGAACAAACTGATGGTGACCAGAGGGGCAGAAAGAGGGGAATTATGGGGGAATGAAGGAGAAGGGTCCAGTCAAGGAACATGTATAAAGGACCCATGGACATGGACAATGGGGTGTGGGTTGACTATTGGAGCAGAGGGCATGGGCGGGGCAGGGGAGAGCAATTGGGGGACTACCGAGACATCTGTAATTGAACAACAACTGAATAAACAAACACATCGCTTCTCAGCCTTTTGGCTAAGATCAAGTGTAGTATCAGTTTAAACAGACAAACAAATAAAATAATGAAAGAAAACATTCCCAATTTAGTGAAAGAAATAGATATGCAAGTGTATGAAACACAGAGTGTCCCAAGCAAGATGGACGCAAAGAGGCCCACTCCAAGACACATCATAATTAAAATGCCAAAGTTTAAAGATAAAGAAATAATGTTAAAAGCAGCAAGAGAAAAGAAGTTAGTTACCTACAGGAGAATTCCCATAAATTGTCAGCTGATTTCTCAAAAGAAACCTTGCAGGCTAGAAGAGATTGGCAAGAAATATTCAAAGTCATGAAAAGCAAGGACCTATGGCCAAGATTGCTCTACCCAGCAAAGGTATCATTTGGAATCAAAGAGCAGATAAAGAGCTTCCCAGACAAAAGAAACCTAGAGGAGTTCATCCTCACAAAACCATTGTTCTATGAAATGTTAAAGAGAAGATCAAAACTATGAACAATAAAATGGGAATAAATACATATCTACCAATAATTGAGGACTTCTGGCCAAGATAGAGGTGTTGGTGGACACACTGTGCCTCCTTGTGCAACCAAATGAGGAAAAACAACAATTTAAAAAGCAAAATAAACAACAAGAAAGGACAGAGAATCGAACCGAGTGGAAGTCCAACAGCCAAGGAGTTAGAGAGGATACTTTCATCCAGACCGGTAAGCAGGGCAGACCTGGGCAGAGAGCCGGCACTGTGAGACAGCAGTTTGCCTGGAGAGATTCACAGCAGGCACGCCTGGCCAAAAAGCAGCCAGTGCTCCTGGAGAAACCCATGCCGGAAACAGCGGGGCCAAGACTGATGAACAGGGCGGTCCCTCACTTGCGCGTGCAAATAAACTGGGAGAAGGAGCTGGAGAGCGGAGCAGAAAACACCTGTGGAGGTTGAGGCAGCAGCAGGAGCAACTCCTAGCCACACAGGAGAGGAGAAAGTGACTGGCAGCTGGGAAGAACAGAGCAGGAGCCATTGTTCCCTCGCAGGCCACGCCCCCTCAGATAGCGTCAAAACACAGCAACTGTGTAGGTAACCCTGCCCTGGTGAACACCTAAGGCTCCATCCCTTAAAGTAACAGGCACGCCAGGAAAAAAAAAAAAAATGGCCCAAATGAAAGAACGAAATAAGGCTCCAGAAAAAATACAATTAAGTGACCAAAAGATAGCCAACCTATCAGATGCACAGTTAAAAACACTGGTATTCAGGATGCTTACAAAATTGGAAGAAAGTTGGTTGCAATTAAATGAACAAATGAAGGATACACTAAAGAAAATGAGGAGAAATGTGCAGGGAACCAATAGGGAAGAGAAGGAAACTGGGTCTCAAAACAACGGTGTGGACCAGAAGGAAGAAACAAGAATTGAAAAAGATGAGGAGAGGCTTAGGAACCTCCAGGACATCTGTAAACGTCCCAACATCTGGGTCATAGGGATGTCAGAAGGAGAAGAGGAAGACCAAGGGATTTAAAACTTATTTGGACAAATAACGAGAGAGAACTTCCTGAAGCTGGCAAAGGAAATAGACTTCCGGGAAGTCCAGGAAGCTCAGAGAGTCCCAAAGAAGTTGGACTCAAGGAGGAACATATGAAGACACATCATAATGACATTACCCAAGATTAAAAATAAGGAGAGGATGTTGGAAGCAGGAAGAGAAAAGGGGACAGTTACCTACAAAGGAATTCCATTAGACCGTCAGCTGATTTCTCAAAAGAGAACTTTCAGGTAAGAAGGGGCTAGAAAGAAGTATACCAAGTCATGAAAGGCAAGAACCTACATCCAAAAATATTCTCTCCAGTAAAACTTTCATTTAGAATGGAAGGGCAGATAAAGTGTTTCTCAGACAAGGTCAAGTTCAAGGAGTTCATCATCACCCAGCCTTTATTATATGAAATGTTAAAGGGATTTATATAAGGCATGGGGGGATATCAACAAGGGAGTGGGAGGGGGAGAGAGGAGGAAAAGATGCAGAGAATAAGTAGCATAAATGGTAGGTATAAAACAGACAGGGGAAGGTTAAGAATAGTATAGGAAATGTAGAAACCAAAGAACTTATGTGTATGACCCATGGACAAAAACTAAAGGGCAGGGGAATGAAGGGGGAAGGTGGGACAACTGTAATAGCATAATCAATAAAATATGTTTTTTTTAAAGTGAGAAGATGTAGATAGCCTAGAATCTGGTAGAGACAGGAGCTCAAACAGCTTCCATTCTGGTTCATCAAACATAGAAGCAAATAGCTTGACAACCTTCACACTGCCCTGAAGTAAGAGGATCACTTTCTTACACATACACTGTACCTGGGACTATACAGCTAAGCTGAAAATTATATTCTACTTGGTATAATCTGTGATGCCAAAAAGGATATTCTACTTGGTATATTCTGTGAAATAAACCTTTTAAAGATAGTACTTGAGAGACAGAATCTTAAAGTGCACAGCTCTGAAGGCAGAGCCTCCTTTTCTCATCTGCAATGATAAGATAGAAAAGTCTTCCCTTCAAAGGTGGTTTGAGAATTACTTGAGATTATGTGTACAATGCACGTGGCACATAGTAAGCACTCAGTACATGTGAGTTATCACTATTAAGGTATATACGGTAAGCACACTACAATAAAGGGCCTGAGCAAATGGCAGAAAGACATATTCTGTCCCGTACACTTTGCCTAAGAAAGTGTAATAACACTTATATTTTAGAAATATTTCTATCCCACAGGGTTTAAATATTTTTGAATAGACAGTAAAAGCTCATCTATCTAGAATGACTTATTCTGAAAAGTATATATAACAGATTTTACTTATTTAATTATGAAAGTATAAAAAGCCCATATTGTGGGTAGGTTAAGTAATAATATTGGAGGATATACTTAGGTTAAGGGGAGCATGTTGATTCACCTACACCCTAGTGTAATAAATAGCAGGCTGGTATAATTTTTGAAGAAGGACACACCATCTACCATAATGGTAATGACCATGGAATTTTAATAACACTCTAAAATGCCAGGACTCACTCTTTGAGCCAAGTGTTTTGGAAACCTGGCTTTAAGAATTCTTGTGTAACTCTTCTTCATGGTAAAGGTCATAGAATCTTAAATGCCAGGGCAAAGAAAAACTACACACTCACAGAAAGCCACTTATTTTCTTCTATAGCTCTGCTGAGGCTTAAATGAGAATGCTCAAGGGTAAAAAACTCAAAAGCTCAAATGTTTAAAATATCACATTACTCAGCTCTTGCTTTTCCCCCGTCATTTCTTATTTCCATTATTTTTCTGCTGAATCTTGTATAAGCTTCTGAATTTTTGTCTCTCAGTAAATGATGTCATTTTTTTTCAAACTACTGATATAGTCAGGTTCTTCATTTCCTCAGCCAGGTAAGAGTTAAATCTTCGATCCCTGCAAGAAGCTATGTGAAGAACCATCACATACCTGTGGGCAGATAAAGCCTGTCCCAAACATGAACCTCCCTAGGAACAAGATCCTCTACAAAGATCATCATGAAAACTTAACCCAAGATTAAAAATAAGGAGAGAATCTTAGAAGCAGCAAGAGAAAAGGAGACAATTACCTACAAAGGAATTCCCATAAGACTGTCTGCTGATTTCTCAAAAGAGAACTTTCAGGTAAGAAGGGGCTGGAGAGAAGTATTCCAAGTCATGAAATGGCGCTGGGATGTCATCCCAGCGAAATCCGTGGGGGACCGTACCCTGACGCGTGAATCAAACTTACCCAGAGACACACTTTGAGAAAAGAGTCCGCAGCCACGGGTCTTTCCCTCCACCTCCATCTTGGAAAAGGCCTCGTGCCTAGCTCAGCCGGGCTTTTTATTAGAAGCTTTAGGACACATTTACATTGGATTGATTATTCATGGGCTTATGCAGAACAGGGGTTTTCAGTTGGGTCATGAGGATATATGGGAAGAGAATAGATAAGGGTAGGTTTACTCAGTAACAGAGCTTCAGGATGTAAATCCAGGTCTGGTGGCAGACAGGACCAGGGTATACATTAAACAGGAGACAAGTAAATTGAGGGTAAGCTAACTAGGGCTGTTAACTATTAGGACCATAAAACATTGAGGCAGGGATCCATTAACTTAAGCTTCCTGACTTTGGGAGGAAGAGAGACTCAGCAAGTTACAGAATTTTTTAAGATACATTTTTGCCAAATTCCCATTAGATAATTCCTTTTCCACTGACATGATCCACACGGGAATAATTTTTTACTCACGTGGAGCTGAGTTCAAAACGCATAAATTCTGGAACTGCGTGTTTTCACGTGTGTGGAAAGAATTCCCACAATGAAAGGCAAGGACCTACATCCAAAATTACTCTATCCAACAAAACTTTCATTTAGAATGGAAGGGCAGATAAAGTGCTTCTCAGATAAGGTCAAGTTCAAGGAGTACATCATCACACAGCCTTTATTATATGAAATGTTAAAGGGATTTATATAAGGCATGGAGGGATATCAACAGGGGAGTGGTAGGGGGAGAGAGGTGGAAAAGGTGCATAGAATAAGCAGCATAAATAGTAGGTAGAAAACAGACAGGGGGAGGTTAAGAATAGTATAGGAAATGGAGAAGCCAAAGAACTTACGCGTACGACCCATGGACAAGAACTAAATGGGGAGCAAGTGTGGGGAGGCGGTATGCAGGGCGGAGGGGAATAAAGGAGGGGTAATGGGACAACTGTAATAGCTTAATCAATAAAATTTAAAAAGCACATAATAATACCACCAGGAGAAGTCCACTGAGCCAGTCACAATAGTACTTCCAAGGGCACCAAGGAAGCAGAAGGCTATTGCATGTAAAGCAGCACCACACAAAACACAACTGTGACAACCAGGGCAGCAGTCAGCCTTTATGTTATTGTGAAAATATGCAGTCAGGCCATTAAGAGTGTTGCTGATCATTAAAATTACCTAGAAGGAAAAAAACCATAGTATTATTTTAATATAATTCATACTGATGAAAAGGACCCCTGGATGTTTACTTAATGTGAAAAAACCTAAGATGATCATTAAAGAAAGCTTATTGCTATAAAAACTAACAGGGAGTGTGCTTGCTGACAGAATAATAATAATAACTACTAATATCACTCAAAAAGCCAGTGTGCATTCACTTTGTGTTTAGGCATCATTGTACCAGTGTTTACATGAACTATTTTATTAAACCCTTAAAACAATCCTAAGAAGCAGGTACAACTATTATTTCTACTTTACAAAAGAGGAAAGTGAGGGCCGGACAAGTTAGGTAACTTGCCAAACTAATAAGTGACAGAGCAGGTTTGAGACAAGGCAGATGGAAAGCACTGAGTCTGTACTCTCGGTAGTTAGGCTAGATGGCCTCTCCACAAGGTGCACAGGGTCATGCCTCAGCAAAGAGTGGTGGCCTGTGTATATACCATGGTCTAGTTTCATATAATTTCATTAAGAAAGATTAAAATATCATCGTTGCTATCTAAGACAATGAACCATGTTACAATACAATTTGTGAACACCATGGGACTTTCCAAGACGTAGAATAGCTTAACAACGATTGCATAATTGTTCCACATGAGTGAATTTTCCAGATAGCCAAAGCATAGCCTTTAAACCCCATAGCTTTTATGTCTCTAATGGCAATCCTTTACAAAGCTCTCTCTGCCCTCACACAAAGGAACTTGGACGTGGATAACCTTGACCCAGAATGTCTTTCGGTTATGTGAGAAGTCAACTCTTTAGAGAAGCACAGTAGTGAACAACTGTGAGGAAGAGAGACTGTCCTAGATGAAGGGACAGAAGGGCTCCATCTCATCTGAGCTTGGTAAAAGGCTACTTCTGAAATCTTATACAGATGTAAAAAAACTTCACATGGTAGAAACTGAAGACAGAATTTAGCATTTCAGTCCCTAAAGTTATCATAGAATATGCCCAAGCAATGGACTTGGTACTTAAAAGTGTCATTTTCCATGCAGATTTCTTCCTTTTGTTTAAAAAAGAAAGAAAATGGTTGAAATTCAATGTTTGCATACAATAGCTAATGGTTTGCACAATTCCAGTGGACACTAGTTAATTCTAGTTCACAGTCCAATCCCCCCAGCTGTGAATACAGAACCAGATTTAACACTTTACTCCTATTCACTCACTTGTTTTTTTTTAAGATGTTGCCAGGAACCCTAATTTGCATATAGTTATGACTCTCCTTGAATATATTTTTAATATATCTTCTAATTTATAAAAGTAAGATTTCTCCAAGAGTTCAGGCATGTTTATCTTGTGGCCAGGGAGAGGTATGTATGGCCTTATTATCCTTCCAACTCTGGAGCGTGCAACAGAAAAGGAATAACGAGGGTGACATCCTTTAGCTAAAGTCAAAGAGAAGGAATAGAAGCAAGCCCTTCATTTCAGTATAAAGTTCTCCACTCAGTAGTACAGACTTGCACTGGAAAATTTATTTTTTCTTTTCTCCTGACAGACTGAATAACTTTGGCCCAAATGACATACCTGAGATGGATATAGGAAAAAACTCATTCTGGTCTTTGCTCTGATTAACATCCCCTCTTAAATCTGGCCTTTTGTCTAACTCTTTCAGTGACTTGATTCACCTGACTAGAAAACAGCAAAAGGTTGATCAAGCTAGAGGTAAGTATAGATTCATCTGCCTTTTAATCTTGATGATAGCTTTAAGAGAACACCATGACTTTCCTGTTTCATTCCTGCCTTACTGGAATATTGGCCAGGTCTCCATACTCCACTGAATCAGAAAACAGACAAATATTCAGAAAACTTGAGAGCTGTAACTTGCTTGAATAAGCCTTGGGAAATAAGCATACACTTCATTCTGTATTGTCCACTTTTTTAGGGCCTGGAGGGCAAATTTGAAGTGGGGAGAGGGCATTTGGCTCAAATGATCAAATATCTAAATCCCTGAGCTTCACTTTGCATTGGGTAGATGTAAGAATGATTCCAATGCTATGGGAAGTAGGGCCCTCTAATTATCAAAAGGGGTTATTAAACCCAGATGCAGCCCCATCCAGTGTGGCTCAGTTGGTTAGGCATTGTCCCACTAAGCAAAAGTTCACCCTTATCGATTCCTGGTCAGGACACATGCCAGGGTTGTGGTTTCAGTCCCTAGATGGGATGTGTATGAGAGGAAACTGATAGATGTTTCTCTCTCTTTCTCTCTCTCTCTTTTCCCCTCCCTTCTCCTCTCTCTAAAAATAAATAAAATCTTTTTTAAAAACCCATACGCAAACCATGCATTGTCTGCAGACTGAAAGAAGAATATTTTGCCCATATGTGTACTAATATTTTTACAATGGTTTTAAATTCTGCAGTAATGAGAAAATACAAATCTGAATTTTTTTTGTCATTAGGCAGTGTCAAACACTTGAAATATACCAATATTATTATGTGGACGCCAGCTAACATTTTTTGCTTTCAAGATAAATTTTCAGATTTGTAAAAGCTAACTACTGAAGACCTCACTCTTGGGTGTAACATATATAAGTGAGAAGAAAGATTGAGGCTGGAGGTTACTGGATTCCTAAGAGGGCCAAAAACAAGGGAGTCAAAAAAACCAAAAGCCAAGATACAAATTTAGCTCACCAAAATCTAGACACTCCTCTTTTCCTTAGTTTCATTTCAGGCATGCTAAAACAAGAAGCATGCCGCATCCTATCAACTGCTCTATCATTAGGTCAGAAGGCAGGGGTTTAGATATTCAGAATTTTGTAAAGGGACATAAGTTGAGATCAATTTTTTTTAAAGAATTTAAGTACCCATCGTGTCTAAAACATGTGAATATAAGGTTTTAATAATATTACGAAAACTCTACAACCTGAACTCTTTTCTGTATCGTTGAGAGGAGGAAGTAAAATCTTTCTTATTTCAATCTGCAAAAGAACTATCAGTACTTTGCTTTGGATTATTGTCATCCCAGTAAATACTTATTTCTGTATCTAAAAATCACCAGTTACAGGTTTTTTTTTTTAAACTACCACTGCTATCTAAAGACTCTCCTTACCTGATTTTACTACAGCAACAAACCACAGAACAAGAATGTTTTATCTTTGCAACCAAGGACAAAGGATTTCTGGTTCCTCTTTACCAGAAAACAAGGGAGTTTGGAGTTTATAATTTTTTATAAATCCTCACTTGAAGCTATTTTTATTGATTTTAAAGAGAGAAGAAGGGAGCAACAGAGAAACATTGATGGATTGCCTCCCATACATGCCCTGACTAGAGATTGAGCCCAAAGCCTAGGTATGTGCCCTGACCAGAGACTGAACCCACCACCTTCTGGTGCATGGGAGGTTGTTCCAACCAACTGAAACACCAGGCCAGGGACACAAAAGAGTTTAAAAGTAGCAAAATGGTGCCATGATTAGGCTAGGCAGGGGCACTAAATATCATCAGGGTCTTTATTCACTGTCTACCAAACCAAATATTCCTGTTACTGAAGAGGTGGCTCATAATTACTTCTAGGCTATAACTAAGTAGACTCCAAAAGAATGTTGCTGACCCCTCCAAGGCAGGGCTTTTAGCATTGAAAGTTAATATCTTTTTTTAATGCAGCTTTTGTTCATACTTGTCCAGGAAAAAGCAAACAAAACTTTCCCTCAATAGCGTTCTTTAAAAAGAACTTACTAGTATCAAAAGGCAGAAAGCACGGCTTTTTTTTTTTTTTTTTTAATTTATTGATGAGAGAGAAAGATTTGTTATTACATTTATTTATGCATTTATTGTTTGCTTCATCTGTGCCTTCACCTGAGATGGAACCTGCAACCCTGGCACATTGAATGATGCTCTAAACAACTGAACTACCCTGCCAGGGAGTGCGGTTTTGGGGGTTTTTTTCTTTTCTTTTTTTTTTTTTGTTATTTCAAACTATCAATAACTTTCTTTCTCCAGATATTTATTTCTTTCTGAAAGAGAATGTTAAAAGAATGTTTCAATACGCTTTCCCTTTTGATTTGGGGTCAAAATGAACTATGTGCCATGATGAAAAAAGCCAGCACTTTCAATCTTTGAAGATCAGATTCATGATTCTAGCCCTTCAGCTTCCACAAATCACCATCAGCAAATCCTACATCCAGCCATCTCTCTTTCCAAAGAGCTTTGTCTGTAGTAAATTTGAAATTAAGATGGTTTTATTTTCTTTAGGCTCTGGACTAATATCTCTACCAGAATATTGACAATAGGGCAGCAACGGCTTTATATAGGACCTAGCTTTCTTATCTTTTTAACCTAGCAAAAGTAGATCAGTAATAAGTTGCCTTTCAGGATACCTGGATTCAGAAGAAAGGGATTTGTGAGTTTACCATTTCTCTTTTATTATGATTATTACCTTCTAACACCGTTATCCGTCCACATGTATTTGTTGGCATTCTGCTCTAAAACAGAGCACTGCATTCCCTTTTCTCCAGGTGCAATGTCGTGATTGCAGAGGCTTAACTTGGGGCCTCTGAACCTTTTAAATGTCTAATGCAAAGTTGCTTACAATTTTTTTCTAAGGAGATAGCTTCAACTGCATCCCCTGCGCCCCCAGGTTCTCACGTGGTCCGGGGCCCGCCGTTTTTTCAGTACAATTCCCAGATGTCAAGGAGAAAATGTGTGGCAGCCCTGAATTCCCGACCCACCTTAATTTTCCCTCATCAAGGAGAGAAACTCTGGGAATCAAAAAGACCAGAAGGCCTACGGAGACGAAGACCTCTGGTTCCCGGCACCTTCTGCACTCTAGCCTGCAAGACGGACGCCCCAAGACAACAGCCACGATCCGGATCCCCGGATCCCCGCCTTCCTGCCCACGTAGCCTAACTGTTGGCTGGCAGTCCCCCAGACCAAACAACAACCGCGGAAGCGCCAACTCCGAACGCAGTCAATCGAGCTCGAACCTACACCCACAACAGAGGAGGAGGGGGCGGGGCATCGGGCCTCACCCTTCGCTTTTCCCCGCCTTCTTTATTTCCTCCAGAGTTTCCATTGGCTGCTTGCCCTCGAGACGGGGCGACCCGCGGCCCTGTGGTGAGATGCGATTGGACGACCTAGCTGCCGCTCCAACAGCGGCCCTCTCTCGATTGGCCAAGGGATCGCCGGGGGTTTGAATAGCGGCCCCAGTCAGGGAGGGCTCTGCAGAAGTGCCACGTTGGGCCGGGCTGTGGCTGTAGAAGCCGACTCCGGGAGCCGGCTGGGGCGGTCCGGCCGGGTTGCCGGCCGTTGGGCCGTTGGGAGGCACGAGGCGAGCAGACAGGCGGCTCTGGGCAGGCGACGCGGCGGAGTGTCCCGCCCGAGGGCGGCTCTGGCGGAGGGCGGAGGGGTCGGCGGAGCGCCCGGGGCAGTGGCTGAAGAGGGACGGAGACGGCGGGGGCCGCTGCCCCCGGGGGAACCGGCTGAGATGCTAGCGGAAAACCTGGTGGAGGAGTTCGAGATGAAGGAGGACGAGTCGTGGTACGACCACCAGGACCTCCAGCAAGGTGAGGCCGTGGGCGGGCGGCGGGTGGGCGGCTGGGCGGCCTGGCCGCGGAGGCTCCGGGCTGCAAATGACAGGTTGCGTTTGCTGCGACCTGAGGACGCCAGGTGCAGGGGAAGGGCGAGCTCACCTGGTGTGGGGGCTGGCCGCACCTGCCCATCCCTCCGCGGGAGGCTCTGCACTGGTCTGGGCGGCTGCGCAGTCGTTTCCATCACCACTAACGCGTGTGGACCGCTAGCTCTACGCCCGATACCGTCTGCGGCGCTTTCCGGGTCAGTCCTCCTCCCATTCCTCCAGGCTCTAAACACCAGGCTGCTCGGGGGGAATCGCAGTGGCTCGGGTGGGAGCTGCGCTGGTGGTATGGGCAGCGGCGGTGCGCTGTGCAGGACCTGTGTCAAGCCCTGGGCACACATGGGATCCGCACAATAACTCTGTGGGGGCGGAAGGGTGACTTTTGTCGATGTTGTTAGCCCCATTTTCCAAGTGAGGAAAGCGGGGGAGACGTGGGGGAGCGAAGCGACCAAGTGACTTCCCTAGAGTTAAGAGAGGGAGCACGCTGTCTAAACCCTGTCTCTTCGTTCCCACCGGTATACTGCTTCTTCAGTGACACGTTAGACTGTTGGGAGAAGAATTGTTTAGGCACAGATCACCAGATGCCCTGAAATGACTTGAGGGCATTTCCCCCTCTGCCTCTTCCTTTCACTTTGAACTCTAGCTTGTTGGATAAAAACTTGCTGATGATGTGTCTCCAAACAAGAACCTTAGACAGACTTCAATTTGGAGACAGACCCCCGCCCCCTTCTTTTGCATATCAGTGGCAGGAACCTGCTACTGGGGGACGTTTTTTGTGTGCCAGGCACTGACTGGCCCTTAACACCTGTGTCATGTAATCCTCCCAACAGCGATGGAGGTAGAAGTAGATAGTGCTATTGGGGGAGCTAGGATTCCACTCCAAACTACAGAACGAACTTTCTTAACCACTGTCCTGAGTAATCCTCAGAAATATTTTTCAGTTACCTTCCTTTTCTGCATTCTGTATAAATCAACTTTTTCAACTTTAACTTGCACTGAGGATTAATATTTCATTTACGTAAACATTAAATGACCATGATAACCATTGAACTTGGTGGGGGGAGGGAATGTAGGCTTGAATGACTCACACTTAGTAAAGGAAAATAAAACAAACACCTCTTTGGGGGAAGAGAAGGTGATTTCTTAAATCAATATGCTGTGGACAGGACAGTCACTTAAACCAAAGTAGTTCACCATTACAGTTGTGTAGTAGAAGCTATTTAACAGCTGCAGGGTAGTATTGGCCATTATGTTCTCTATGCCCACAAGACAAATTTGGCTTACATTCTAACAAACCTGTTTTCAGAATTTCCCATAAGGATTGATGGCCTAGTTTGATACTTTCTCCAGGATTAATGTGACAACCATTGTACAATTGCAATATTTCCTTATAATAATGTAAGCAGTTTGTATAATAAAAGCTAAATATTTTTCTTCCCTGCCTTTAAGAAGCATAAATCTGTACAGGCTTGTTTTTTGGTTTGTTTTGGTTTGAATCTAGCATAATATGTAGCACATAATAGAAGCTCAATTTTAATATTTGTTGGACTGAACTGAGGCACTCATCCAGGATTACTATTTTCATGGCTCTCTTCTATCAGGTACCTTAGTCCACACTGCACTTTCTCCTGTGGGAGGTTGCGAGGAACAGCCATTTGTAATATTTCAATCTTCTTGAGAAGCAAATGCAACTTGTTGGGGTTACACGTAGAACTCTTTAGCCTCTGATCAGAAGAAAGTCATCAGGTTAATGAAACCTTAAAGAACACAGATCTAAACCTCCTTAATGCTAGTTTGCATTTGGAATTTGTTCTGTGCTTCTCAAAGGACTTTTACATCTGTTATCACAGTGGACTTTGACATAACCCAGTATGTCATAACCAAGTTTGTGGTGTAGGAATAGATTGAAATTCCAACGATCATAACTTATGAATATGCCTGTCCTGTTCAACATTAATAAGCAAATGTGGGATTTTATCAAGTACAGACATCTGTCTGTTCATCTGTTAACATCCTCATTACCGGCAGACCTTGTTTTATCGCACTTCACTTCAGTGCATTACACAGCTGTTTCATTTTTTAAAGGAAGGCAAGACTTTCCGCCAGCAAAATGATGATAACTCGCTTTATTGTGATACCTGCTATATTACAGTGGTCTGGAACCAAACTCATAATATCTTTGAGATCTGCCTGTATTAATGTTACTGAACAAGACTTGTTCAGAGAGAGCTGCTAAAACAACTTTTTAATATCTCGTTCTCAAAGTCATAGAACTATAAGGTTTTTTTCCCTTTAGAATAGCATTATTTAGGTAGATTGATTTTTTTTTTTTTTGTATCAAAGTTTGCTGGGGCATTCTTTTTTAAATAAAAATTGATGAAAAATATTGAACCTCAGAAGACGCTGGTCTACTATTCATACCTTTTTAGAAACATGTAAAGCTGTGTACAGGCAAGAGAAAACCCTTTGCTTTTACAAAACACTTTGATGAGGAGATTGTCTTTTGTCAGAGGGCTGAGTTGGCACAGGAAGAATACTGACGATGGTCTCTGTGGGTATGATCCTTTCTGGGACAGCAGGAGCCTTCTGTACAGGTAATGACGGCGCTTGCTTTGAAATGTGCCCCTGAGAGCAAGGTGAAAAGAATTCAGAGACTGGATTTTCTTCTAGACCAGCTGCTATTATAATTGTCGTTTGGTGAGTTGTGCAAGCTTAGAATAAGGATTCAGGTTTCCACTGCATGGATCAGCAAATGAAATCTTAATTTAAAGAAATCCTAAGATTCCTGCTTCTTTTCAAGATGAGTACATTTTCCTAGTGAGTAACTAACTTGCTGAATCACTGTTTGGAGGGTCATTAAAACTGACATCATCGTTTTTCTTGATGTTCATATTCAAGTTTTTTGCTTTCCCAATTATAGTAACGTTGGCAACAAGAGTTACACAGAAGCATCACCAAATCATGCATTTGACTTTGTAAGAGGAAAAGCTTTCAGCTTTAATAATATTGAATTGCTGCTACAGACCACAGCTAACATGGGAATATGTTCTCATGGTTTTGAAAAAACTGAGGAAAATAAGAAAAATATAATAGCAGTGGAATCTAAAGTTTTCCAAATTCTGGAAGACAGACCCTTCTAAAAATTCACTCTGACTGCTGGAGCTGATTTTTTTCTGCCTAGGCATAGGGCTGAGTGGAGTGTCTGAAGCTAACAATGTACAGTGTTAACATGGATTATTAGCACTTGCAAAGGCTGATTAGTGAAAGAATATTAAACCTGAAGGTATTGCTAGGCTGTGGTTCTCAAGAGTACAGTAAATCTGTAGTATTTTTAGTGCTGCCTAGGCCAGTTCAATAGGGTTTAGAAAAGACAACCTCTTAATGAAAATCCTTATTGGAAAGTAGATGAATAGGTACATAGGGCTTCAAAACTGTATTGTTTCCTTTTCTTTTGTGCCTTACTTAAAAACAATAATAAAGAACATTCAATACTCTCCCATTCCCCCTACTAATTTTTTTAAATTACTTTATTGTTCTTCAATTACAGTTGTCTGCATTTTCTCCCCTCCCCTCCTCCCGCTAATTATTTAGAAAACCTTGGGCTTACTGCCAGCTTTTGGCTCCATTTGGTTATGGAAGCCATACACTACTGACAGGAAATGGACTTTTTTTAAAGACCAAAAAAGGGCCCTTGTCCTTAAACTAACAGATGAACTAATATCCTCTTATACAGTGTGACTTCACAGGCACTTTCTTGTAGTTGATACTTGTCTTGCTAGAATTCTATCCTAAACAGCCTATGAAATATGTAGGAGATTGAGGCTTGAGGTTACTGAGCAAGATTGGGCTTTATTTAACTGGAAATAAGGGCTGAGAGAGAACAAGTCCCAAGTTCTTTCTGGTTGCTGTTGACGGGAAGAGTGCTTTACTTGGCGTCCCTCTTTCTGAAGCAGTGGGAGAGCTGTTCCTGGCTGTGCATGAAGTAGCACAGGTGGTTCCATAACAGAATGGAAGTAGGTAAGGGTGGTCTGAAGTTAGTCTTGATTCAGGTTTTGACTGCTAGTTAAAACCATCTTTGGTGAATCTCTGGTCCTTCCCAGTGATGAATTACTCAACTTTAAAACAGGCCAGGAGGATTTTTAAGTAATGTCTAGGTCATGTTTGTAGGCTTTGTCTTTAGGTATGGTGACTTCTATGTGGCACTGTGTGTACACGTTACATACATTATGAGTACAAAATAATTATTTCTGGAACATCTTTAGCTGTACATAGTTCCATTTTCACTTAGCGAAAACAAGGTATTAACTTGCCTAGGGTTGTATGTACTGTGTTTGAGAGAGCAGGCACTGAAAGCCAGGTAGTTCAACCCTAGTTTCTCATTGCCATCTGTGAAAACAAGCAAAAAGATTAAGTACCTCAACTAGGGAAATCAGGACTCTCTACCTTAAAGAAATGTGTGGACACCCCTGTCAATAGTCTTAAAGCTTGTACATATGGATAATAAAGTAGAGAATGGTGACGAGAGCGGGAGTTAGAACCTGGTGACAGGAGTTTCTGTTTTACCTGTGACTCGCGTAGACTTGATCGGGTCAGTCAGCACCTTTGTGCTTAAAGTTGTCTCATCAGAAAAACTGGGCTAAATACCTTGAAAACATATAAAGACAAGTGTCTCTTACATGATTTGAGCTGTTTGTAAAGGTTCTATGTCTTTTGAATACAAGATGTTATTTCATAGACTTGTTATCTGGAGTCTTTAGTACATTAATAGGCATTATTAATATTTAAATCATGAGAGAATGTATTTTAACACCTGTCCACCCACAGTATACTGATTTATTTCAAATGGGAATAAAATGTTTAATATGAGCTGGAGTGGTCTATGGTCGATTTTACTGCTGTGTTTTTTTCCTAATGAGGGAAAACCAACCAAGTAGAGTTCTAATTATACACTGGAATGAACAGCACCAGTGACAAAATGTATTGCTTTTCTGTTACCGCTTATTTTAGGTTGAGTTTTAGTATTGGTAATAATGAATAGATGTAAACCTTGTTTGCCAATTTCTAAAAATTAGGTTTAAAAGTCATATAGTGAGAGTTCCCTGTCTTTATAACAAATACTTTTTCATGATAAATATTTGTATAACATTAACTAAAATTACTTCCCATATACTTAGAACAAAAGTCAAACTTTCTTTTTTTTTAATAATTACTTTATTGTTGTTCAATTACAGTTGTCTGCATCCTCTCCCCTCCCCTCCTCCCTCCCCCTCCAACCCCACCTCCCTCCCCAGCCTCCCTCCTCCCCCTTGGTTCTGTCCATGTGTCCTCTATAGTGGTTCCTGAAAACCCTTCTCCCCTTTGTCCTCTCCCCCCGGCTATTGTTAGACTGTTCTTAATTTCAGTGTCTCTGGTTATGTTTTGCTTGCTTTCTGCTTTTGTTGATTATGATCCAGTTAAAGGTGAGATCATACGGTATTTGTCCCTCACCGCCTGGCTTACTTCACTTAGCATAATTCTCTCCAGTTCCATCCATGCTGTTGCAAAGGGTATAAGCTCCTTCTTCCTTTCTGCTGCGTAGAATTCCATTGTGTAAATGTACCATAGTTTCTTGATCCACTGATTTGTAGATGGGCACTTAGGTTGTTTCTAGAACTTGGCTATTGTGAATTGTGCTGCTATGAACATTGGAGTGCATAGGATCTTTTGAGTTGGTTTTTCAGGATTCTTAGGGTATAATCCCAGTAGTGGAATTGCTGGGTCGAAAGGCAATTCCATTTTCATTTTTCTGAGGAAGTTCTATACTGTTTTCCACAATGGCTGCACCAGTCTGCATTCCCACCAACAGTGCAGTAGGGTTCCCTTTTCTCCACATCCCCTCCCAACAGTTATCTGTTGCTTTGTTGATGATGTCCATTCAAAAGTCAAACTTTCTTTACCGTGGCCCATAAAATCTTATTATGATACAGTCCCTGCCTACTTCTCCAACTTTATCCCATGCCACTCTTCCCCAGGGTTTCTATCACACTGGCTTTTGGTCAAGTTGTAGGATATGCCGAGTTCTCTCCTGTTGCAGTACCTCTGTCTGGCTGTTACATAGTGAGATCCTTATCCTTCCAGCTTTAGCTAAATATCTCCTCAGAGTGATTTTCCTTGTGACTACCCTTTCTAAAGTAGTTCCTTTGTTTATTATCACCAAATCCATTTTTTTCCTTTTTTTCTCTCACACTACATCCAATTGGGTTAACACATCCTTTTAGCTCTACTTTCAAAGTATATCCAGAATCCTATCCCTTCTCTCCATCTCCGCCATCCTAGTCTAAACTACTATCATCTCTCACCCAGATGATTGCAATATCCATTTGTCATCTTGCTTTTGTTCCTTCCCATCTGTTTACACAGCAGCCAAAATGATCCTGCACTGAGTTACACTTCACTCAGTAAAAGCCGAACTCTTGACCTCCTTCATTGGGTCCTACACAAGCTGGCCAATCTTGGAGTCCTCTGATTTGTTTCCTACTTCCCCCATTGTCCTCCCTGCCTTACACACACACACACACACACACACACACACACACACGCACACACTTACTTTGCTCCAGCCTCATTGATGTCCTTATTAGCTCTAGTGATGCTGCCTCCTCGGGTCTTTATACCTGTTTTGCCTCTGCCTGGAATGTTGGTTGCCTAGGTAGATCTACATGGTCATTTATTCTGTTTCTTCATATCTTAATTCCGTTGCCCTTGTTACATTATTAAATTTCAACCTTCCACATCCATACTCTTCCTATTCCCCTTCCCTGTTTTATTTTTTCTCTTTAGCATTTCCTGCTATCATATATTTTCTCATGCTATTTCTCCCAATAGAATATAAGCTCCATGAGGGCAGGGAATTTTTTAGCTAAATTTGTTCTTATATCCTCAGTGTCCAGAATGGTACCTGGTGTCAAATGAACTAAAAAAGTGTAGATCCATTGCTAGAAATAAATGATAAAGATTTATTCAAATGTCTTAGTGTTCACAAAGGGAAAACATAACTAGGCAATACACAGAATGTTCTGAAGATGAAACAAAATCTAAAAGTTCTTATAGTAAAAAATATATTCTTGAGAAAAATCAGTCCTGCATTCTTTGGATTGGTCCAAGATGCTCATCCTCTGGATGACTGGTGGACTGGATAATGGATGCCAAGTGGCCTGGATACGTGAACATTGTTTCCTTAGTCCTTCAGTGGGTAATCAGCTGGTGAGATCCAGGCATTGACTCAGGACTGGAAAGGTCTAAAGTTTAAGTTCCTAGGCTGGTTTAAAAAGAACAGAATCTTTTTTCCTCAGCCCTCAGTGTACTTGACTATAGTGATTTAGCAGCTTGACTGTAGAGACCCCATATTATTTCCTCACTGTATTCCTCACTGGTATTATTGAATGTATGCATACCTACATGTATGAAGAGTGTTTATCAGTTTGCAAGTTTATCTACGCACTTGCTGTCTGGCTTCACCATTAATCTAGAGAAGCAGGAACTTCATCTATTATATTTACCATTCTGTAGCAAAAGCTTAGCATAGTGCCTAGCAATAAACACATTCATTCTTTGCCTTTGTATTGCAACTTAGTATGCAAAGTACTTCCTTCTGTATTATTTCATTTGATTTTACAATCATATTGTCTGTATATATTTGATTTTATAATCATATTGTCAAACAAAAATACTAAGTGTAAGACCCTTGAAAGCCCCATATTATACTCAGTTGAGTGCATTTCCTACTATATTAAAGGACCTCTGTGAAGTTTACTATGCAGAAACTGACTTCAGTTAACTATGTTGGAACTACTGTAATTTTTGGTATCATTAAATTTTTTTCCTGGGATTGTGTATAATACAGACAAATCCTGTTTTATGTGCATTTATGCCTAAGAAGAGAGGTGAAAAATGAGGTTTAAAATAAAAATACATTCTGTGCTACATCAAAGTGTTGTATGAGCTACTGACATGTGATTACCTCAAAAACTATAGCTGTGCTCCTTGTCTGGTTTGCTCATCTTGAAGAAGGGCGTGAGAGAAGTAGAAAAAATGAGAGACCAAGGGCAATGTTCATATTACAGTTGTATTTTTTTGACCTAATAATTTTTATTCCCCTTTGGAGGCCAGGAACTATAAAAACAAACTTTGCTTTGACAGTTGCAATAACATATTAACATTTACAGCAGCCAGACTTCTTAGGAACTTTAGAGATTATTAAATATCTGCCTGTACTTTGGTCGAGGCTCTGTCCAAAAAAGTAAATGATCAAAATATGAATAAATTCAGTTCATTAGCAAATAATTATGATCTTAGACGTCACAATGCTGAATGATCATTCCTGGACTAATGAGTACATCTCCGTGAAGTGTGTCAGTCTTCTTCGTGTCTCACAAGTAGGAGTACATAAGAGAGCACATTACAAATAGAGGGCCCCAGTTCAACTGGATCTTAAGTAGGACTCAGGTGTCCTACTGGGCCATTCCATCTTCCTCAGGGATCTGATTTAAACTTTCTATGTTGGGTTGGGTCTTGGTTCATTTATATTTTAAGGACTGGGTTATATAAAATGTTGAAGTGAAATCATTTGCATTCTTCTCTTGTTCTAGATCTCCAACTTGCTGCTGAGCTTGGGAAGACGTTACTGGATCGGAACACAGAGTTGGAGGATTCTCTTCAGCAGATGTATACAACCAATCAGGAGCAGTTACAGGAAATTGAGGTAATTTACTCAGTGGAAGAGTTACACTTGGAGGTGTGGCATGTTGCTGCTATTATACCAATCATATTCTGCTACAATGACACTTGCAATTAAAAGTAATGTTTAATTTCTAACAGAGACTTCATTGAGAAAAAAAAACATCAGAGAGGGCAGAGGTTGATTTCAACTTTTGTTAGCCTTTCCCAATACATTTCTCTCTGTACTTTTGGTGAGGTATATTGAAGAAAATTGTCGCGGATTTCGACCCGCAAAATCCATGGGGGGACCTCTCCGATCGCGTGAATCAATCTTACCCAGAGACACGCTTGGAGGTGAGAATCCGGCAGCCACGGGTCTCCTCCAACATCCCCATCTTGGGGAGAAAGACCTCATGGGTTGCTTAGCCGGGGCTTTTATTAGAGGCATTAAGACACATTTGCATTGGATTGATTATTCATGGGATTAAGCAGAACAGGTAGGATTACTCATAGCAGGGCATTAGGATGTAAATTCAGATCCAGTGGCAGACAGGACCAGGTTAAAGTAATATGCAGGGCACAGCAAGCCAGAATTTTTTAAGATACATCTTTGCCAAATTCCTATTAGAGAATTCCCATTCCACAGACATGATCCACACTTGCTTACATGGGAATCACACGGAGCTGTGCTCAAAACGTATAAATTCTAGACCATGTGTGTTAACATGCGTGTGGAAATCACTGCCACAGAAAATGATCTGGTCTTTGCCAGTCTGTGAAACAAAATAAAGCCATGAATATTATACTTAATTTTTACTGTTTTCTTTCAAAAATGAATTATGCAAAGAGGTATAAGAAAATAAATACAATGAACATCTGTGTATCCACCATCCACCTTAGGAAAGAAAACTACTCACACTGTTGAAACTTTTTGCTTGCATGTACCCTTCTCTTCTGCCCCAACTCCTCCTATCCCTGCCCCAGATGACACAGTAGAACCAGCTTGTGTCCATGTGCAAAAAAAAATGTAGAAGACCTTAGAAAAGTAATAAGAACTTACCAAGCTCTGATTATATCAATATACTGAACCCAGGGCTGGAAATTCAAATAAGTAGAATTATGCAGTCCTTACTTCAAAGTAATCAAAGTTATATAAATTTCAGTTTTTCAATACAGATAAACCTATCATCAAGAGTAAGGTAAATCTATAATCTCAATATCCTTAATTTTATATCATAGCTATAATTAAAGTACATATAATAATCTTTTTCTTCATCAGGATTTATGAATATAGCCACTGATGTGACTGAAATATACTTTTATAATTCTAGGAAGTTACATCTTGTAATGATATTGAAATCATTAGCTACTGTTTTTACAATAGCACACATTCAATATCAAAAGAGCATAGGAGGACTTCCAGCCAAGATGGAGGCGTAGATAGACACACTGTGCCTCCTCACACAACCGAAAGAGGAAAAATGACAATTTAAAAAAACAAAAACAGCCAGATCTGACAAGAAATTGAACTGAGTTGAAGTCCGACAACCAAGGAGTTAAAGAAGACACATTCATCCAGACCAGTAAGTGGGGCGCAGCTGGGTGGAGAGCGCACTGCGAGAAGGCGGTTTGTGGAGCAGTACCGGCAACGCTCCAGCTGCCCGGAGAGGCCCGTGGTTGGTGCGCCTGGCCAAAATGTGGCTGGAGCACTCAGCAAAACCTGTGGCTGGGCCACCCGGACCCAGAGGGCTGAGACTGATGGACCGGGCAGTCCCTCATTCGCGCAGATAAAATGAGAGAAAAAGCTGGGGAGCAGAGCAGACTGAGCAACCCATCATCGAGGGGAAATAAAGTGTCAAACCACCTATTGGAAACACCTGTGGGGGTGGAGGCAGCAGCGGGAGGAACTCCCAGTCTCATAGGAGAGTTCATTGGAGAGGCCCAAAGGGACCTGGAACTGTGCAGGCCCATTCACCCACCACGGAGCCAGCACAGAAGGGCCCAACTTGCTTGTGGGTAGCAGGGAAAGTGCAGAGAGTGGAGCAAGTGCTGTTGTTCTATCAGGCGCTACCTCTACAGGCAGCATCACAACACAACCACTCAGGTTGCCCCGCCCTGGTGAACACCTAAGGCTCCGCCCCTTAAAGTAACATGTGCACCAAGGGAAAAAATGGCCCAAATGAAAGAAAACATCAAAGCTCTAGAAAAAATACAACTAAGCCATGAAGAGATAGCCAACCTATCAGATGCACAGTTCAAAACACTAGTAATCAGGATGCTCACAGGATTGGAAGAAAGTTGGTCGAAATTAGTTGAACAAATGAAGGATATGATAAAGGAAAGGAGGGGAAATGTGCAGGGAACCAATAAGGATGAGAAGGAAACTGGGACTCAAATCAACGGAGTGGACCAGCAGAAAGAAAAAAACCATCCAACCAGAAAAGAATGAAGAAACAAGAATTCAAAAAAATGAGGAGAGGCTTAGAAACCTCCAGGACATCTTTAAACATCCCAACATCCGAGTCATAGGGGTGCCAGAAGGAAAAGAGGAAGACCAAGGGATTGAAAACTTATTTGAACAAATATGAAGGGGACCTTCCCCAATCTGGCAAAGGAAATAGACTTCCAGGAAGTCCAGGAAGCTCAGAGAGTCCCAAAGAAGTTGGACCCAAAGAAGAACACAGCAAGGCACATCATAATTACATTACCCAGGATTAAAAATAAGGAGAGACTCTTAGAAGGAGCAAGAGAAACGGAGACAGTTACCTACAAAGGAATTCCCATAGGACTGTCAGCTGATTTCTCAAAAGAGACCTTGCAGGCAAGAAGGTGCTGGAGAGAAATATTCCAAGTCACGAAAGGCAAGGACCTACATCCAAGATTACTCTATCCAGCAAAACTTTCATTTAGAATGGAAGGGCAGATAAAGTGCTTCTCAGATAAGGTCAAGTTCAAGGAGTTCATCATCACCCAGCTTTTATTATATGAAATGTTAAAGGGATTTATATAAGACATGAGGGGATATCAACAGGGGAATGAGAAGGAGAGAGAGGAGGAAAAGTTACAGAGAATAAGTAGCATAAACAGTAGGTAGAAAAGAGACAGGAGGAGGTTAAGAATAGTATAGGAAGTGTAGAAGCCAAAGAACTGATGTGTATGACCTATGGACAAAAACTAAAGGGCAGGGAATGGGGAGCGCGGGGACTGAGGGGAAGAAAGGGGGGAAATGGGACAACTGTAAGAGCATAATCAATAACATACATTTTTTTAAAAAAAGAGCATAGGACATGCCATACATGAAATGAATTTAATTATTTTCACAGTTTCACAGAAATCGAAAAAATGAAGAAAAACCAGGTGTTTTTAAAATATTAACTAGCCAAATGACACGTGTGGTTAAGTAACTCAGTCCTACTTTGGCTCGTAGACTGTTTTTCAAGTCTTTGGAAGATTTCACACAGAGGTCCTAGTGCAGAAACATGAATATATTATATACTGTGATATATATTTACTTGTATTTGGATTTTCATGGTCTTAATACATTGGATTGATGTTTTTGTTTTGTCCTCACTTGAGGACGTGTTTCTTGATTTGAGAGACAGAGGAAGTGTCGGGGGCAGGTAGAGGGAAAGAGAAAGAAACATCAATGTGACAGAGAAACATCAATAGGTTGCCTGCCATATGTGCCCCAGGGATGGAACCTGCAACCTAGGCATGTGCCCTGACTGGGAATTGAATCTGCAACCTTTCAGTTTACAGGACAATGCTCTAACCATTGAGCAACCTGGCCAGGATAGAATGATGCTTTTTTATGAAAGTACCTATAAATCACTATAACTGAATACTATTGCTGGTATTTTGGCAAATCTCCCAATTGTAGATGGAAAATAGTCCAAATATTTGCATAATTAATAGAATGATGCCTATTTGTTCCTATAGGAGATCACAAACACAATAGTTTTATGATCCAAGTAATTTGTCTCTCTACCTTTGTTTTCTGTGGCATTGAGGATGCTTAAACAGTTAAAACATGATTGACATTCTGAAAAATTCCTAAGGTCTTTTGATTCTCCAAATCTACAAATAACACTCCATCATCTAATGTCTTCCATGAGATGTTGCAAAGTGTAATGAAAATGAAGTGTCCAGTTTAGACCTTAATGATTAAATAAATGTAAAATTAGCCCTGGCTGGTGTAGCTCAGTGGATTGAGCGCGGGCTGGGAACCAGAGGGTCCCGGTTCGATTCCCCGTCAGGGCACATACCTGGGTTGCGGGCCTGGTCCCCAGTGAGGGCCATATGAGAGGCAACCATACATTTCTGTTTCTCTCCCTCTCTGTCTCCCTCCCTTCCCCTCTCTCTGAAATAAATAAATAAAATCTTTAAAAAAATAAAAAATAAAAAAATAAATGTAAAATTAAGTACATGTATGAGTTATTCAAGTAAATTTAGCCTGTAGTACTTCCAAAAACATTTTCATGAATCTCTTTTCTTTTTCTTAAAAAATATTTCATTTACAATTCACATACAATATTATATTAGTTTCAGGTATACAGCATAGTGATTAGTCATTTATATAATTTAACAAAGACATCCCCAATAAGTCTAGTACCCACCTGACAACATACAGAGTTATTACAATATTATTTTTTAAGTATATTTTGATTTTGCTATTACAGGACTTACGGTTGTCCCATTCTTTTCTTTCTCCTCTTTATGCCTATCCTCCACCTGGTACCCCCATTCCCTCCAGCATTCCCTCCCCTCTTAGTTCATAATTCATGTCCATGGGTCATACATATAAGTTGTTTGGCTTCTCCATTACCTATACTATTCTTACCCTCCCCCTGTCTATTTTGTACCTATCATTTATGCTTCTTATTCCCTGTACCTTTTCCCCCGCTCTCCCCCTCCTCCTCCCTACTGATAACCTTCTGTGTTATCTTAATTTCTCTGATTCTGTTCCTATTCTAGTTGTTTGCTTAGTGTTTGTTTTTTAAGATTTTATTTATTTATATTTAGAGAGAGGAAGGGAGGGAGAAAGAGAGGGAGAGAAACATCAGATTCTCTCACACCCCAGCTGGGGACCTGGCCCACAACCCAGGCATGTGCCCTGACTGGGAATCAAATCTGCAACCTTTCAGTTCTCAGTCCAGCACTCAGTCCACTGAACCACACCAGCCAGGGCATGTTTTTGTTTTTGTTTTTTTAGGTTCAGTTGTTGATAAGTATGAGTTTGTTGTCATTTTACTGTTTATATTTTTGATCATCTTCTTTTTCTTAGATAAGTCCCTTTAACATTTCATATAATAAGGGCTTGGTGATGATGAACTCCTTTAACTGAGAAGCACTTTATCTGCCCTTCCATTCTAACTGATAGCTTTGCTGGATAGAGTAATCTTGGATGTAGGTCCTTGCTTTTCATGACTTCAAATACTTCTTTCCAGCCCCTTCTTGCCTGCAAGGTTTCTTTTGAGAAATCAGCTGACAGTCTGATGGGAATTCCTTTGTAGGTAACTGTCTCCCTTTCTCTTGCTGCTTTTAAGAGTCTCTCCTTCTCTTTAATCTTCGGTAATGTAATTATGTTGTGGTTTGTTACCTGCATTTCCACTGGCTGAGAGTTTTTATCATAAATGGATGCTGGATTTTGCCAAATGCTATTTGTGCATCTATTGATACTATAATATGATTTTTTATTCTTCAGTTTGTTTACATGGTGTATAGTGTTAATTGACTCATGGATATTGTATTGGGTTGGCCAAAAAGTCCATTATGTTTTTTTCTGTAAAATACGCATTTGTCATTTTCACCAATAACTTTACTGATTTGGATCTCTTTAGTATGTCATCTATCTCCCACTATTGGCTTCTAGTGGGTAGAGGCCAGAGGTGCTGCTAAATATCTTCTAATGCATAGACAGCCTCACAGCAAAGAATTACTTGGCTAAAAAGTCAATAGTACCAAGAAACTTCACAAACCACTTTTGAAACATTTGATCAGTCACAGCACCTTCTTCATACACTGCACAAATCTTTTTTTTCTTTTGCTTCTTGCCTTTCTTGAAATAATAAAGCATAATATGCTGAAAATGTTGTGTATCTTCTTCAATCTTCAATATTAAAATGGCTACACAGAAATTCACCAATTTCAATAAGGTTTTTTTAAGTGCACACTGATATGACAGTTGTCACAATACAATCTAACAATATTTCAAATGAAGTTAAAGAGAACTAAGTAAGCCCTACTGGAGCCATCATACAGAAAAAAAATTATGAACTTTTTGGCCAACCCAATACCAACGTGGCATCCCAGGATAAGTCCCACGTGATCATGTTGTTTGATTTTGTTTGTTTTTTTTTTTTTTTTAGTGTATTGCTGAACTCATTTACTAATATTTTTGTTAAGGATTTTTGCATGTATATTCATCAGGGGTATTGGCCTATAATTTTCTTTTTTTTTTATAATGTCTTCATCTGGTTTTGGAATCAGAGTAATCCTGGCTTCCTAAAGTAAGCTTGGAAGCCTTCCTTCCTCTTCAGGTTTTTGAAATGGTTCGAGGAGAATAGGTAAATTTTTGTATATTTGGTAAAATTCACCTGTGAAGGCATCTGGTTCAGGGCTTTTGTTTGCTGGAAGTGTTTTGATTAGAGATTTAGTTTCATTAGTTGTTATCAACTTGTTTGGATTTTCTGTTTCTTCTTGATTTAGTCTTGGAAGAGTGTATGTTTATAGAAATGTATCCATTTCTTCCAAGTTGTCCATTATGTTGGCAATAATTATTCATAGAATTTTTAAATAATTTTTTGTACTTCAGTGTGGATTGTCCAGTTTTCTTTCCTTTCTGGTTTTATTTATTTGGGTCCTTGTCTTTTTTTCTTGATGAGTCATATTAAAAGTTTATCAATTTCTGCCCTGGCTGGTGTAGCTCAGTGGATTGAGCGCGGGCTGGGAACCAGAGGGTCCCGGTTTGATTCCCCGTCAGGGCACATGCCTGGGTTGCAGGCCAGGTCCCCAGTGAGGGCCTCGTGAGAGGCAACCACACACTGATGTTTCTCTCCCTCTCTTTCTCCCTCCCTTCCCTTCTGTCTAAAAATAAATAAATAAAATCTTTAAAAAAAATAAAAATAAAACTTTATCAGTTTCTACTCACTTTGGGCTTTGTACTTTTTCTAGTTTTTTAGGTGTATGGTTATTGTTTATTTGAAACTTATCTTGTTTCTGAAGGTAGGCCTGTATTGCTATGAATTTTGCTCTATTTGGCTGTGTCCCATAGATTTTGGGGGTTGTGTTTTCATTTTCATTTGTCTCGAGGTATCTTTTGACTTCTTCCTTGATCTCATTGTTAGCCCATTCATTATTAAGTAGTATGTTATGTTGCCTTCATGTGTTGGTGTATTTTTCAGTTTTCTTCTTGTGATTGATTTCCAGTTTCATACCATTGTGATGGAAGAAGATGCTTGATTTTAGATCAATCTTTTAAAATCTACTGAGCCTTGCTTTGTGACCTAACGTGTTCTGCCCTACAAAATGTTCCATATGCACTTGAAAAGAATATATATTCTCCTGCTTTGGGGTGAAATATTCTAAAAATATCAATTAAATTCATCTGCTTTAATATGTCATTAAGGGTGCTGTTACCTTGTTGAGTTTCTGTCCAGATGATCTATCCATTGAAGTCAATGGGGTGTTAAAGTCCCCTACTTAGACTGTTACTGTCCATCTCTCCCTTTGCGTCCATCAGTATTTGCTTTATGTGTTTAGCTGCTCCTACGTTGGTGCATAGATGTTTACAAGGGTTATATCCTCTTGTCGTATTGATCCCTTTATCATTATGAAATGTTGTTCCTATTCTCTTGTTATAGCCTTTGTTTTAAAGTCTATTTTGTCTGATATAGTATTGCTATCCCCACTTTTTTTGTTTGTTTCTATTTGCATAAAATATCTTTTTCCATTCCTTTACTTGCAGCCTATGTCTTTTGAGCTGAAGTTGTTCTCTTCTAGGTAACACATGTAAGGGTCATGTTTTCTTATCCATTCAACCACCCTATGTCTCTGGATTGGAGCATTTAATCCATTTACATTTAAAGGGATTGTCGATAGGTACATCATTATTGTAATTTTATTGTTCATATTTTTTTATCTTCTTGTTGAAGAAGATCCTTTAAGATTTCTTGTAATATTTCTTTGGTGGTGATGAGCTCCTTTCGCTTTTTTTTTTCTGGGAAGCTCATTGTCTCTCCTTTGACTCTAAAGTATAGCTTTTCTGGGTGGAGTAATCTTGGCTGTAGGACATTGCTTTTCTCCAGTTTGACTATTTTGTGCTAGTCCTTTCTGGCCTGCAAAGTTTCTGTTGTGAGATCAGCTAACAGTCTTGTGGGAGTCTCTTGTACATAACTAACTGCTTTTCTCTTGCTGTTTTTAAGACTCTTTCTCTGTCTTTAACCTTTGCCATTTTGATTATATGTCTTGGTATGAGCCTCTTTGGTTTGATCTTGTTTTATTTTCTCTGTGCTTCCTGGGCTTTTATGTATGTTTTCTTCACCAGGTTAGGAAAAGTTTTCATCATTTTGTCTTCAAATAGGTTCTCGATCCCTTGCTCTCTGTTTTCCTTCTGGTACCAGTATGATGTGAATGATGTTATGTTTGATATTGTCTCAGAGGTCCCTAAACAATCCTAATCTTTTTTTTCTTTTTTAAAAATATATTTTATTGATTATGCTATTACAGTTGTCCCATTTTCCCCCCTTTATTCCCCTCCGCCGCACCCCCACCCCCATTCCCCGCCCTTTAGTTTTTGTCCATGGGTCATACACACAAATTCTTTGGCTTCTACATTTCCTAGTCTTAACCTCCGAGTCATAGGTTACTATTCTTAACCTCCCCCTGTCTGTTTTCTACCTACCACTTATCCTACTTGTTCTCTGTACTTTTTCCTTCTCTCTCCCCCTCCCACTGCCCTGTTGATATCCCCCCATGCCTTATATAAATACCTTTAACATTTCATACAATAAAGGCTGGGTGATGATGAACTCCTTGAACTTGACCTTATCTGAGAAGCACTTTATCTGCCCTTCCATTCTAAATGAGAGTTTAGCTGGATAGAGTATTCTTGGATGTAGATCCTTGGCTTTCATGACTTGGAATACTTCTTTTCAGCCCCTTCTTGCTTGAAAGGTCTATTTTGAGAAATCAGCTGACAGTCTTATGAGAATTCCTTTGTAGGTAACTGTCTCCTTTTCTCTTGCTGCTTCTAAGAGTCTCTCCTTATTTTTAATCCTGGGTAATGTAATTATGATTGCCTTGGTGTGTTCCTCTTTGGGTCCAACTTCTTTGGGACTCTCTGAGCTTCCTGGACTTCCTAGAAGTCTATTTCCTTCACCAGCTTTGGGAAGTTCTTCATTATTTGTTCAAATAAGTTTTCAATCCCTTGGTCTTCCTCTTTTCCTTCTGGCACCCCTATGACTCAGATGTTGGGACGTTTAAAGATGTCCTGAGGTTCATAAGCCTCTCCTCATTTTTTTTTTGAGTTCTTGTTTCTTCATTCTTTTCTGGTTGAATGTTTTTTTCTTTCTGCTAGTCCACTACATTGATTTGAGTCCCAGTTTCCTTCTCATCCTTATTGGTTCCCTGCACATTTCCCCTCATTTCCTTTAGCGTATCCTTCATTTGTTCATCTAATTGCGACCAAATTTGAACCAATCCTGTGAGCATCCTGATTACCAGTGTTTTGAACTGTGCATCTGATAGGTTGGTTATCTCTTTGTGGCTTAGTTGTATTTTTTTCTCGAGTTTTGATCTGCTCTTTCATTTGGGCCATCCTTCCCTTTCTCTGTATGCCTGTTACTTTAAGGGGTGGAGCCTTAGGTGTTCACCAGGGCTGGGTAACCCACGTTGTTGTGTTGTGATGCTTCCTGTGGAGGCAGGGCCTGAGAGAACAATGGGACTTGCTCCGCTCTCCGCACTTCCTGCACTACCCACCAGCAGGTTGGGTCCTTCTGTGCTGGCTCCACAGTGGGTAGGTGAGCTTGCATAGTTTTAAGTCCCTGTGGGTCTCTCCAATGAACTCTGTGAGGCTGGGAGTTCCTCCCGCTTCGGCCTCCACCCCCACAGGTGTTTTCAATAGGTGGTTTGAGGCTTTATTTCCCCTCGATGGTGGGTTGCTCGGTCTGCTCTGCTCCCCAGCTTTTTTTCCTGGTTTACCTGTGCGCGAATGAGGGACCGCCCAGTCCACCAGTCTCAGCCCTGCTGGGTCTGGATCAGCCAGCCATGGGTTTCACTGAGTGCGCCGGCAGCATTTTAGCCAAGTGCGCCTGCCACGGGCCTCTCCACAGCTGCAGCATTGCTGGTGCTGCTCCACAAACCACCTTCTCGCCATGCACTCTCCGCCTGGCTCCACCCTGCTTACCGGTCTTGATGAACGTGTCTTCTTTAACTTCTTGGTTATCAGACTTCCACTCAGTTCAATTTTCTGTCAGTTCTGGCTGTTTTTGTTTTTTAAATTATTGTTTTTCCTCTTTTGGTTGTGCGAGGAGGCACCATGTGTCTACCTATGCCTCCATCTTGGCCAGAAGTCTATCCTAATCTTTTTAAAATTCTTTTTTTTTTTTTTTGGCTGTTCTGATTTTGTGTCATCCACTACCTTGTCCTCCAAATTGCTGATTTGATCTCCTGCTTCATCTAATATATTATTGATTCCTTCTAGTATGTTCTTCATTTCAGATATTTTATTCTTCATTTCTGACTCATCCTTTTTTATGGTTTCTATCACTGAGTTTATCTTTTCTTTCCCTAAGTTCACTGAAAATCCTTATAACCAGTGTTTTGAACTCTGTATCTGGTAGATTGCTTGCTTCCATTTTGTTTAGTTCTTTTTCTGGAATTTTGTCCTGTTCTTTGATTTTGGACATGTTTCTTTGTCTCTCCATTTTGGCTGCCTTCCAATGTTTGTTTCTATGTGTAGGTTGATCTGCTACATCTCCCATCTTGGCAGGGTGACCTTACATAGTGTCCTGTGGGGGCCAGTCTTCCTGGTCACCTGAGTCTGGTGCTCCAGGGTGGTGTGCCTTGTGTGGGTTGTGTTGTAGTTGAACCTTGACTGCTGTTAGCACTTCAGTGGGTGGGATTGACCCTCAGGCTGACTGGCTGTGAGAACTCACTATGGGTACAGTGGATGAGCTGTTGTATGGGGTCTGAACCCCCGCCCCCAGAGGGGGATTTGCTGTAGCTGGGCTCTGGTACCTGCTGAATCCACCCTTTGGGTCTATCATTTGTGGAGAAATTGGTTGGTGCCCTGCTGTGTTCTGAAGCCAGCCACTGGGTGTGCTGGTTCTGGGGCCTCTTGGATGGGTTTTCAGTGTAGGCCCAGGTTAGCCACTGCCAGTGGCCAGCCTGGACCAACCTGGTAGGAGATACAAAATGATCTGCAGTTGTTAGCTGCCTGTGCTGATTTTGGAGACTCCTGGGAGAGTCTCATCTGTGAACCAAGGCCAGCTGCCACTTGTGCCAGGCTTGGGGCTGCTTAGCCAAAAGTACAGGGCACACCAATGTCAACCACTGCTTGTTTGGGTTTTTGAACCTTTGAGAGATTTTAGAAAAGTCCACAGTGCAGTTCGAGGCTGGTTGCTTGTGAGGAACCACTGCTGAAAGAGGCTCAGGCTGGGCACACAAGTTGGGTAGAGTGGGTTCTCAGAGAATTACCATTTGTATTCTTCATTTGTATTCGGGGTGCGGTGAACGGTGTTTGCCAGATTGGAGACTCAGATTTTGTGCCTGCCTCCCGGCTCTGTAGGTGGAGGATGCAACAAAGGAACAATGGCCTCTGCCAGCACTTCTGTCTTGGGAAAAGCTGCCCCTCCAAAGTCTTCACCCCAAAGCCAGCCCATTCAGTTCCTCCTCGTATGTCCCTGGTGCTTTTTCAGCTACTATCCCTTCTCTGGAGCTGAAGGGCAAGTGTTCATAAGTGAATGTGTCTGTGCTCTGCCCTTTAAGAGTACGGGTTGGTTTCCAGGAGCCCTTCATTTCACCTGGATGGAATCCCTGCTGATTTTCACAGACAGCTATTGTGGGGACGCCTCTTCCTGGCACTGGTGCTCCAGGCTGAGGAGCCTAGTAAGGGGCCAGGACCCCTTGCTCCTCAATGGGGGCCTCCACAGGTGAGCTATCTCTCTTGATTCTCAGCCACCACGTGTGGGTGTAGGACCAGTCTGTTTTGAGTTTCTGACCCTCCTACCAGTCTTGATGTGGCTTATTTATATCCTTAGTTATAGGCAGTCTCCTCGGCTAGTCTTCAGGTGGCTCTTAAGGGTGGTGGTTCTCTAACTTGCTTGTAATTTATATAGCCTTGGGAGAAAGTGATCACAGTATTTTCTGAATCTCTCTTTTCTATAGTAGAGCATGTGGTGCACTGGATCATAGATCCAAGTGTTCAACAGTCTACAATTTATCCAAAGCTGTTTTTTAGGATAAGAACAGCACTGTTCTAGATTTCTTCTCTGCCATTACAGTTGGCATCTTCTTTCCTTCTTTTTATAAGTTGTTTCATGAAAGTCAGTAGAGATGGAATGAAATGAGGAGATAAATTGGCAGTGCTTGCTAAGCCCACTTAGCAGTCAGAGGACTCCCAGAGACCAGCCTTACTGCCTGTGTGATTCACATCTGTGCCTGGGCTGACTTAAAAATCACAACATAGAATTTTAAGTTCTCACTAATAGTCTAAAAAAGGAAAGCCTGATGCTTATGTAGAAGTGCCCAGGCAGAAAAAGCCTATTCCCTACTAAAGATGACCCTTGTATCATGTGCCTCTTAGCACTTCAACCTTTGGGAGCCCCTAAATTTTACAAGGACTCTTTTCTTAACTCAAACCTTATGTCAATTTTTCCTACTTTTTTATTAAAATATACATACAGAGAAAAAGCACAAATCCTTAGTATACAGTTCGATGAATTTTTATAAACATACACATGCATCCAACACCCAGATAAGAAATGGGAATTTTATCAGCTTTTCAGTCGCCACTCCCGCTGACCAGCAGTCTAACACCCTAGATTAGATTAGCCTGTTTTTCAGATTTACATGAATGTAGTCATTTGTACAAGTTTTAAACTAACTTTTCAGAATGTTTTTGGGGAGTTTTTCTGACTAGAAATGTAATACATGATTATTTTTTAAATTTAGAAAAAGATATAGCTGAAAACCAAAGTCAGTATGTATCCCCCCAACCCACAGAAATTTTAAATGAGACAGTTCAGAAAAATGGTCCTGGAATACACTATTCATGAAGAATGAAAAAATAGTGCAGAGCTTGTGAAAATGCTAGTATAAAACCCCCCAAACTGTGACTCATTATGGAAATAGACAACTAGAAAACTAGTTGTCAAAGGATATTTTCTAAATAGACAATTAGGCTTTCAAGACTGTCAGGGGTTTTCAAATAGTCCTCATAAAAATTGATCAGTGTTATGTTAGACATCATTTTTAATGTAAAAAAGATTAAATAAACTATTGAAAGTAATGATTGACTTCAGAGATGCCTATAGCCTTTGTCACTTTTATTCAATGTTAATCTGAGCAGCTAATTTTTTAAGAATCCAGAGCAAAAATTTTCCCCAGGTGAAAGGGAAGAAAGAAGCTTTGGAGAATAATGAGATCTGACACCCTCAGGAAAAAAATCAGATTCTCTTAAAGTGCCAACAGTCATGGAAGCAACATACAGCTTTGTATTTGTGCTGCTTCTCTTCTTGGAACCTTCACTATCCCCACAGAAACTGAACCTCCCACACGAAGTAGTCTGGCCTATAAAAAAAATGAAATCGTACCTTTCGTGACAGCACCTGTACACCTAGAGGAAATTATGCTCAGTGAAATAAGTCAGCCAGAGAAAAGACAAATCCCATATAACTTCACTTATGTGTGGAATCTGAAGAACAGAATAAAAAGTTAACTAATGTACAAAATAGAACCACAGGTATGGAAACATGGAACAAACTAACAGCAACCAGAGGGGAGAGAACAGGGGGATAATGGTGGAAAGAAGGGGAAGGGACTAGACAAAGAACATGTATGAATGACCCATGGGCATGGACAGCAGTGTGCGGTGGGATGGGGGGAGGAGGGCAAAGGGGGAAAAGTTGGG
This sequence comes from Micronycteris hirsuta, assembly GCA_004026765.1. Classification (NCBI taxonomy): domain Eukaryota; kingdom Metazoa; phylum Chordata; class Mammalia; order Chiroptera; family Phyllostomidae; genus Micronycteris; species Micronycteris hirsuta. Next base: position 85,165 of record PVJI01001593.1, on the reverse strand, counting down.
ACAACTGTAAGAGAATGACAATAAAAAATGATAAATAAAAAGTTTCAAAAGGAAAAAATGAACAAACGAAATTGAAACAGACTCATAAGTAAGTGGCTGCTAGATGGAAGAGAAGTTGAAGGACTGGGTGAAATAGATGAAGGGATTAAGAAATACATATTGGCAGTTACAAAACAGTCATGGGGATGTAAAGTACAGCACAGGGAGTCCAGTCAATAATATTGTAATAACTGTGTGTGGTGCCAGGTGGGTACTGGAAATGTCCGGCAGGAACACTTTGTCAAGTGTATGATTGTTTAACCACTAATCTGTACACCTGAAACCAGTACAAAATAATATTGAAAGTAAACTGTAATTGAACAATAATTGTAAAAATTTTAAAAGAACAACGTAGTCTGGCCTTTCAAGGTGTCCTTTCAAGAGTTCATGTCTATGGAAATTTTAAAGCATTTATGCTTCCTTTACCACATTTATCAATATTATACTGTATATTACACTTATTTGTTTATTTTATTCTTCTCTGCCCCACCTGCTCCATTTCCCATTGCAACATTGAAGGCTGTTTCTGTGTTTATTCATTGTCTTCCGCATGTAGTAGATAATCAATAAATATTTATTGAAATCAGTATCTTAACAGAGATAATTAGTTTACAAAGCATTTTCAGTAATTCCTAAACTGTGGGTCTCCATCTCTGTGGAAGGAGCTCTGGACTCAGAAGATTCAAGGTTAAGCCCTTTATTCTATACCAGATAGCTACCGACCTTCGGCCCGTTCGCTCCATGTGTAACAGTCCGACACTGGAACAGGGATGTTCTGAGGGGAAGAGATTGTGTGTGTGTGTGTGTGTGTGTGTGTGTATTGGACAGTATAAATTGCTGCAGTTTATCCATGTGTTACGAATTTTAGTAATAAAATAATCTTAATTCATAAAAAAATAAAATCTTTTCTATTACTGGAAAACAGATCTTAAAACAAGCCAAGCTCTTAATAGTGAGATTAGAGGTGGTTTTTATTTTCACATTCATACTTTTTTTCCCTTAAATCCCTACAGAGTAAATAATATTTTAATCAGTGTAAAGAGGTTTTTCAAAGGTAATAGAAAATATTTCTTCAGTATTGTGGAAGTTCATTTTGATACTAAATTGAGAGGACTTGGGCTTAATCCTTAATATAAGGATAATCCCAACACTGCATAAAAGACAAGTTTCCATTCCATTCCTTAGGCATTTTTAGTTTGAGTTGTTTGTATCTTTTCCCAGGTTCCAGGTCAGGGTTCTGCAGTTGCAAATAGGTTTTAACATAATCCTATTGGCCTTTCTTTCTCAAACGTTTGCCTCAGTTGTAAAGGTGGCCCTTTTGTAGTTTTTGTGCATAACGTGAACCTGTGCTCATAGTTGAAGTGACCTTCTGTGCAAATTTCAAGACGTGTGAGATAACTCAGGGCGCTTAAACTGTGATACTCTTGCCTATAAACTTTGATGTTCTTGACATTTTTGCTGCCCTATATTCTCCTCTCACTGTTTGCTTAAATTTCTCCCTTTCCCCTACTTAATATGGCAAATACTTATGTACATAAAGTTTTTTTGGCACTTGAATTTTAGGAATTTGGCAATCCAGTCAGATTCATTTGAGACTGTGTATCAGAGATTCTGAATTGAGGAAACCAGAACATTTGAAGCATATCTAAGTACTTCTAAATGAAGGGTAGAAATAAGCTAATAATTGATAAGTGCTAACTTGAAGTTTCAGAAATCAAGCCTGTAGAGTTCTGATTCTATGAACTTAAATCAGTACTTGCTGAGAGATTTAATAATTTCTATTTTAAGTTGCTGACCAATTAGGACTCCTCTGCTAGGTAACCTATAACAAATTCTTGGAGAAGTGAAGGTTTTCTGATTAGTTTTAATAATAATAAGATTAAACTCCTACCATGTGAAAACCAGCTCCCTGCCATTCTGAGGATTATCTCTTAAAGCCAAGTCCTATGAGACCAAAATATCACAAAGTCTTCCTAAATGGTTTCATTGTGTTTTTATCACAGTCTGGCTGGCTTGCTTTATTTATTTATTTTAGTTTTTTATTGATTGATTGATTTAGAGAGAGGGAGGGAGGGAGGGAAACATTAATTTGTTTTTCCACTTATTTGTGCATTTCTTTGTTGCTTCTTGTATGTGCCCTGAACCAGGATCTAACCCACAATCTTGGTGTATCGGGATGACGCTCTAACCAACTGAGCCGCCTGGCCAGGGCTGTCACTGGCTTTTATATGTCAAACGAGGGGACTTACTGTAGTTTTCACATAGCCTCTTTGTGCGGAGTTGCATATTGACTTATTTCCTTTATATTGGCCACAACTCTGATTTGAGCATTATATCTTGAAAAAGGGGCAGCAATTTGAGACCCACATAATAGCTGGTAGAAATTATAAATTACTCTCTTTCAGATTACTGGGGAGTACCAATACCAGGGAATAAATACAGAGAAATCTGTAAATGGGGCAAGAAGGGAGAGAATAGTTGCTAATAGGCCCTTTTCCCATGAGAGCTAAAACTAAAGCCCTTCTCAAAACCTTTGAGTCCAGTCCCTGGACACGTCGCAGTCTGAGTTTTGCAAAGCACAAGCTGTTGTGCACAGAGGTCTAGAAATGGCCAGACAGTGTTTTTTAGGTCCCTACTATGTGTCAAGAATTGTGCTAAATTGACCAAATATATGAGAAGAGGGTTAGAAAGACTATGACATTAACAAGTAAGTAGTTTGGTTGTTTATTATTGTGTTAAGTGTTCTGAGGGAATTTAATCGGGTGCCTTGGGAGAAGAGATCTGAAAAGACTTTGGAAGAGGTTGTTTGAACAGGGGCCTAAAGGGTAATCAGGGCTGTTGACTATTTTTGTGCATTATATCTCTTTGGATGTCTACTGAGGTCTGCGTCGTCCTACTTAGCATGCATAGGATTACACAGGGAATCTGTTATTGAATGCCTATCAAAATACTGAAAAAATAAATGTGTGGTTAGTAATATAGGTGTTTTATTATGAAGTACATTAAATACCAAGATCTAATGGCAGTCTAAAAACTACTGTAATTTCAAATAGTGATGACTGCAACCATTATAGTGAGATATGAAAATATCTATGATTTCTATTGGTGATGAATTCCTAAATACCCTTCCTACTACTGGTGGTTTGTTGCCACCATTCATAATTGAAGGAAATGCTAAATTTCAATTAGAAGTTAGTGAAGATGAAGATGTAACTTTCCCCACATCCAAGTTTGCAAGAGCTTCTCAATTCTATCCACGGATCCCAGGTTAACTTCTGGATTAAATGGAGCCAGCGGGAGTGGGGAGAGTCGGGTGAAGGCCTGGGAGGAGGAGGGACGGGGGTGAGGCATCTCTAAAACTTCAGGGTGAACGCACCTGTGAATGTGGAATAAGAAAGACAGTAGCTAACAGATGAAGCTGGTAAACCCATTTGAGAGACAGCTGGAAAGTATTAACACTGAAACAAAAGAGATGACTTTAAGGAATTATTGGGGGGGTAGGTATAATTGGAATTGTGGTTAAAAATTAATAGTGTTATCTTTTAGAAATATGTAAATATGTATGCTTGAATTAGATGTCTTAGATTTGCTTTAAAAATGATTGAAGATGCGGAATGTGGAAGAGATGAAACAAGATTGACTATTGGTAATTATTGAAACTGGATGATAGGTTGATGGAGTTTATTAAGCCATTTTCTCTGCATTTATACATGTTTGAAGTTATCCATAGAAAGTTTTAAAATGTAATAGATAAGATTAGCCATCTGTGAGAATCAGTATTTGGGTGGACTGAGAAGTTAGGAAGAAGCACTTGAGGTTAAGGCAACTGGTATGTAATTTCAGAGGATTATGATTCTAAGAACATACAAAAATACAACATGGCGAGAATGCTGCTGTGATACAGTTAACGTGTAGCCTAATCTTAGTGAATAACTACAACTAAACGAAGTCCTAAGAAGGGAAATGGTAAGATTAAGCTTAAGAATTATTGTTTATCCAAGTGAATGTTTCTATCTCCCAGACCCAGGAGAAAGACACTGAGGGAGGGGAGACCTCCAGAATTTTCTACTTCCAAGATCAGCATTTCTCTGATAAGTGTGATCCATGGACCAGTTGTACTCACATCACCTGATTTTTGGCTAAAAATGCAGAATCTTGGCTTTACCCCATTCTGACTGAATGAGAATTCTAAGGGAAAGGGCCCAGGTTCCTATATGTACTTCAGTAAATCCTCAGATGAATCTTAATACATGTAAAGTTTGAAAAATGGAACTGTAGATAAAGATAACAATAGCTACCTCTTACTGTCTTATTGAGCAGTTTTCTCATATGCCAGATACCATGCTGAACGCTTTACGTCTGTTAATCTCACAGTACTCTTGTAAGGTAGGTAAATTAATCTCACTTTAGAAAAAGTTACTAGCTGAATGTCAGCCAGTTAGACACGGCAAAGTGAGACCTCAAAGCAAATTCTGGTCCCAAAGCTAATACTTTTAGCTACTATGTCACTGCCTCCCATCAGGCCATTTCTTTTCTCTGAGCCTTCACCCACCCAAAGGCTTCTGTGGGATATTGGCCTCTCGCCTGCCCTCTAACAGGACTATCTCAGTTCCTGGGCAGGAGCAGCTCCTGTTGTAAATTAATGTTTAGCGTATGGCCATGGGTTAGCCTGCTTTTATGTTGTTGTGGGTCGGTCCAAAGAGTGCTTTAGACCTAATACTTGATATAAAGCAGCTTGGAAAATTTCTGCAACCGCTATATATTTTCCTGTGATTCCAAAACCTTTTTTTCCAATCCAGTATTCCTAAGAGATTAACACAGTCCTATCCAGGAATCTGCTATGACATTGCTAGTCGGAGGACGAGATTAAGGGTACCCTCCTGCAGTTCTGAGAAGGCTTCCTCCAGGAAACTCAACAGTTGGTGTCCCAGGTACCAGGAGACCTGGTGGGGCTGAGGGGGTGAAGAGTAAGAACAGACTTCACAGGGGCGTGTGGCCGTATGCTGTGCTGCTTACCTCATTTCGTTAGCACCTACAAACTAGGTGCAAACTGATCTACAACCCCTTTTGTTCAACTCCAAACTCAAGGCTTATCAAACAAGATTTTTTTTTTTCTTAAGTTTGCAGCAAAAATGGAGGGGGGGAGGGCAGCAAACCCTGATCTGAACTGATGTGAGACTGTTATAATCTTTGTTCATACTTTTAGATACAGAAATAGTAATGCTTAATTACAGGGTGCTACCCAGACCTCACTGGAGTGTTATAAAGTATGTAGGTGGATTGTGCCATGTTGTCTTTCTAAAGTTTAAAGAATTTTCCAAAACACTTTTGACCCTAAGAATTTAGATGAGAAAGTTGAAGTTATGAGAGCTGTTTTCTCAACACATTGCTCCCAAGTTATGTAACCAGATTTGAAAAACAGGCCATGTGTGTTTTTTCAGCTCTGCCACACTGCCTTTAAAGAGCTCGTTGAGATTGTTTATCCCATTATTTGAAAAATTGGTTAGTTTTGCAAATACTTGTATAAAAAGCCTCAAGAGCCCTGGCCGGGTGGTTCAGTTGGTTGAAGCATCATCCCATACACCAAAAGTTTGCAGGTTTGATCCCCAGTCAGGGCACATACCTAGGTTGCAGGTTCAATCCCTGACTGGGGCACATATAAGGAGGCAACTGATGAGTGATTCTCACATCAATGTTTCTCTCTCCCTAAAATCAATAAACATATCTTCAGGTGAGGATTTTTTTTAAAAGCCTCAAGAAAAGTGTTTTTAAAGTTATTTCTTTGGTCTGTTACCATATGGTCATTGGTGATGCCTCAGACTTACCTTTTTTTCTTCTTTCCAGAGAAATACTATGAATATTTCATCTGGAATATATACTGTTTCAGTGTCTTCAGGTAGAGCTGAGTAGGAAATCTAAGTAACTTAATACTGAGGCATTATTGTGATTATTTTCTGTCCTTGGCCATTTAGAAAGCAGCATTAGCAGCACCAAAATAATCTGGCAAGTTTTTCATGAATAAGGATTATGGTGATAACATTCTCACAGAATTAAAAATAACAAGAGCCTTTGAATAATAAACTAAAATATCTCTTTCTGGTTAAATCAATATTACCTCCCATTCCCCCGCCTCCCCCCTTTTTTCCCCCCACAAAGTCTCCCTTAGAGAAAAAAATTTTTCAAGTGAAAATCACCTGAAATTCTCCACTTCAGGCTTTCTTCTTTCTGTAAAACATGAAACTTTTGCTTAAACATTTATTGTGTGTTCCATGCTTTTTCTCTTGTGGGATCATCATCTCTCACTAGATTTTCCCGTTGAATGTGAATTTTATGCATGTTATGTGCTTTGTAGGATTTGACCAACCTCAGTGATACACAGGGTATTGGTAAGTAAGTACCAAGGGAACTAAGCATATAAAGCATGACCTGTACTCACCTCCTATTAGGACAGGTAGTTCAATTAGGATTTAAAGTCTTCTTTTCATAAAATAAACCTGTGGTGCTTGGGGTACAATAAAAATTACATATTTATTCTTTGTCCTCAGTTCGTGACACAGAGCTCGTAAAACCCTTGGAATTTCCTGACTGATAGGATGGGGACTGGTCGCTAGAAGAAAGCTAGAACTCTCAGCCCAGCTCCAGCCTCTGGGGAGGGGACAAGGACTGGAGACTGGTGATTATTTAATCAGTCATAGCTATGTAGTGAGGCTTCAATAAAACTGAGATGAGGCTGAGGGAGTTTCTGGGTTGGTGAGCACACTGCTCTGTGGGAGGGTGGTATGTCTGGAGAGGGCGTGGACGCCCTGCCACCCATCCAGCCCCACGCCTTGCCCAGTGCTTCTCTTCCAGTTGGCTGTTCCTGAGTTGATTCCTTTATAAATAAACCAGTAAATGTAAGTAAAGCAGTTTCCTGAGTTCTGTGAGTTCTTGTAGCAAATTATTGAACCTGAGGGGAGGTCATGGGAACCCTCAAATTATAGCCAGTTAGCTGAAAGTACAGGCAGCCCCTGGGACTTGCAACTGGCATCTAAAGTGGGAACATTTTTGTGGGACTGAACCTCATGACCTGTGGGGTCACTAACTCCAGGGAGTTCATGTCAGAATTGCGTCGCATGACACGCAGTGGTGCTGGAAGGCAGCAGGTGTCTTATCTGTTTAGTGTGTAACTGATCACAATCACCTTCTCTTACAGTACCTGACCAAGCAGGTGGAGCTTCTGCGGCAGACGAATGAGCAGCATGCGAAGGTTTATGAGCAGTTAGATGTCACAGCAAGGGAACTGGAAGAAACAAACCGAAAGCTTGTTGCTGACAGCAAGGCCTCACAGCAGAAGATTCTGAGGTAAACTTTCTAGAATCCATCAAGGAGGCCTGGGCAGGAGTCATTGAGTGTAAAGTAGAATCGATCATGACTGTTGTGGGTTTGGGTCAGTATGGGGTAAGGTTTAATTTAATTCTTTATGAAGAAAAGAGATTAGGTAGCAATCTTTTCCAATTAAGAAAGCCCAGTTTGAGTGGCTGAGAACTAATCTCTCCTCACTGCTATGCCCTCAATTTCATATGACAAGCAGCAATCAGCCTCTGTCTGTCCCTCACAGTCTGACTGAAACGATCGAGTGCCTGCAAGCCAACATCGATCATCTCCAGAGCCAAGTGGAGGAGCTGAAGTCATCTAGCCGAGGGAGGAGGAGCCAGGGGAAATGTGACCAGAAGTCAGCACCCAGCTTCTCGAGTCTGAAAGAGCTCTATGACCTGCGCCAGTAAGAGCCCACCTTCCGTAGCATATCCTGGTGGAGGTGTCTCCACACACATGCCGTCTGCATTCCTGTAGCTTCAAAGTACATTTAAGAAACACCATTTGGCTATTAGAGCACCAGTGGTTTGATCAAAGCCACTTAAACATGCAAATTATACAGTTCTTGGGTATTAGTAATTCCATGAAAAACTCATTTTCTAAAGTCTTAGGAGCATTTATTTCCATGCTCTTAATGTGCTTAAATTTTAGTTTAAAATAAGATGCGGTACTTCTTATAGACCACAAATTTGGGAGTCGTATTTCACATTAGAGTGAAGAAAAAATTGAAATTTCAATAAAACAAAAATCCTGACGAATGGTTTTTGTGCCTACAGAAATGCCTTTACAATTTAGTTATGAGATTGAATTTCTATTTAAGAACTATTTATGGAGCACCTGTGCATCAGGTGCTGTACTGGACATGAGAAGTAGTAAGGAAAACAGACACAGTTCCTGCCCTCCCTCACGGGGCTTTCCGTCCTGTGAGAGTCAGGTGATCACATTGTCACACAGGACCCTGAACAGGAGGGAGCCCAGCTCTGTGCCTGCTGGGTCTCACCCTTGGGTTGCTTGGTTCATCAGCTCGCCTGTGGAATTTTTTCAACTGCAATACAAGGGATTCCTTCAGGCCTACATCAGAATCTCCGGGTGTGGGTAAAAAGCTGCCAGGTGATTCTGATGTGCTTTCCTGGTTAAAAATCATTGCAGCAATGGTTCTCAGCCTTGGCTGCATGTTATAAACCACATGGAGAGTTTGAAAAACCCCCAAGTCCAGGCAGCAGACCAGCTAGGTCAGAATCGGGGGGGAGACGGAGGAGTGGGACCCAGGAGTCAGTAATTTTTAGGACTACCCTGGAGAGTCTAATCTAACCAAGGTCACGGACCTCTGGGCTACTCCCACTCCTTGGAGAGATAGCAGTTGACTATCTCTGTTTGCTGGGTCTTTGGGAATGGGTGTTCTGGAATACTTTTAATGTTTAAGAAAAATTAGTCTTAAAAATTATATTTTCAAACATGTTTTTTGCCCACCTCACACAATTTATTTTTAGCCACTGCTCTGGTGAGGAATAGGCAAAAATTCAGTCTCTGTCACAGCTTCTCGAAAACATTTAGCTAGAAAAAAAAAATCACTACTCTTCTGCTCTTCGTTCTCAGTCACCTGTGTAATATATTCTTTCCACATCTTTTTCTAGACACTTTGTGTATGACCACGTGTTTGCTGAGAAGATCACTTCCTTGCCAAGTCAGCCGAGCCCTGAGGAAGAGGAAAACAAGCACTTGAAAAAGGCAGTGAGGACGCTGCAAGCGCAGCTGAGCCTGGAGCGGCAGAGGCGGGGTGGCCTGGAGGAGGAGTATGGGCTTGTGCTGAAGGAGAATGATGAGCTGCAGCAGCAGCTGGGGGCCGCCAGCGACTACCGGGCCCGGGCCCTGGAGCTGGAGGCTGAGGTGGCTGAAATGCGGCAGGTGCTGCAGTCGGAGCGTCCCTTCGTGAATGGGGTTGAGAAGCTGGTGCCCGACTCCCTATTGGTCCCTTTCAAGGAACCTGACCAGAGCCTGCTGGAGGAGATGCTGCTGACCGTGCCCGAGACCCAGCGGAGGCCCCTCAAGCGCAGCAGCAGTGATACGGTGCTCAGTAGCTGGGCAGGTGGTGATATTGTGAAGGGCCACGAGGAGACCTGCATCCGAAGGGCCAAGGCTGTGAAACAGAGGGGCGTGTCCCTGCTGCATGAAGTGGACACTCAGTATAGTGCCCTGAAGGCCAAGTATGAGGAGCTGCTGCGGAAATGCCAGCAGGATGGGGACTCGCTGTCCCACAAGGCTGTGCAGACTCCCAGGGCTCCAGCCAGGGACCCAGCTGCCAGGGATCTGACCGCCACTGGTACCCCTGAGCCTGCCTGCTCCCCCAGCAGCACACCGCCTCCCGAATACAAAGCGCTCTTTAAGGAGATATTCAGCTGCATCCAAAAGACTAAGCAGGAGATCCAGGAGCAGAGAACAAAATTTCGCACTCTCCCCTCTCCTTCCTAATGGGCCTCCAGCTCCCCTGCTCATTTCCTGTCTCCCATTACCCCTCTCCCAATCAGACAAGCGTTTGTAGAGCCCAAAGCCTGAAGCTGCCCAACACGCTTTGCTTACTTAGCAGATGTGTGTGCACAGCAAGGAAAGAGGATGTCTACTGGTATCAATTCCCTAACCCAGTTCCCTTTAAGCCCCTCAGGAAGTCCTATGACAAACTGGCCTCTGGCTGGCGCACTGATTAGGCTGCCATTCCATGACAAGCCCTAGAAGCAGTCGGGGCTGAATTGTGCTCCTAGAGAGGTAGGCCTGGAGTTTCCATAGGATGTAGTTATTTATATACAGTACATAGTATATCCTGGAAAGGGTGAGGTTGAAACTAAGCTGAGGCACTCCCTGCTGCCTTCTTGGTCAACTTCTTGAAACCGTGGCAGTCAGCTGCCACCTGAACTGTCTTCGCAAACAGTGTTGGATACTGTGAATTCATTACAGAGAACATTCAGGAGAAAGTAGGGGTCTGATCCAAAGAAATGGTATTAACAAATACTCCACCACAACTTTGAGTTTCATTTGCTATACCAGTCGACTGTGACAGGTAACCCTACCAGAGCTAAACCCACTGAGCACCCCCCCCGAAAGGTGAGATCTGCTTGAACAGAGTTAGCCTGTGGGCTCTAAGGGCCTCCACCCTACATCCAAACGTCTACACACAAAGTACAGTGGTTAGGATAGCTAAATACATCTTTTCCTTAAAATTCAAACAAAGGGGACAAACCTCTTCTGTGCTGTCTGACCCAGATGACCTGCTCAGTTCCTGCTGCTCCTGTCAGCGGTTGGACTTGGCTGCCGGAATTCCCGTCTGCTGCTTTGTTGAACAGTATTGGCATTCCAACTGTGGAAATAGTTTCCTCATACTTGCATACTTGCATACGTTAATTTAAAACTATTTAAGAGAGCTGAGGATCCAGTAATTGTGTATATTTTTCTAAAAACAAAATAAAGCTACCTATGAAAATGAACAAATGGATCTATCACTTATTACTGTAAGCTGAAGCCATTTCACTCTTATAACCAACTATCCACTCTTTTTTTCTTCCAACAGCATCTCTAGGAAGATTGGTAGTGGTTCTTTTTGCCATTTCGTTTAAGTAGGTCCTTGGGATTGTGTAATAGCACCAATTCTCAAGTGGACAAATGTTGGTTAACATTACTATATGATTGAAAAACATTTTTTAATTTATATACTCTAATTTTCACTATTTTAGGAGTGTCAGACTTGGTTTTGAATTAGTAGCATTTGACCAGTTGATTCTCAAAATACTTGCTCATTCTATTATAGAAAAGAAACTTTTCAATATTCAAACATTAAATGACCATTGAATCTAAATTAGTTTTGCTTTTGGATTATTTAAGTTTTAAAAATGTGGGTTAAGGTATTTGTCAAACAAAGTTTGTAAAGTTAGTTATCTTCCCTGACCTCCCAACCCATCTCCTCCCCAGAATCAACTAGTTATGTTTCTTGTATATTCCAAAATACTCTGTGTATACATTACTACACAAGTATGTTTCTATGACCCATATTTTAAACAAAGAGTATACTATAAGTACTCTACTGCATCTGCCATTTTTATTGAACCATGTATCTTTGAAATCACATATCTTTATCTGACCATCTACATTCTTTATGATAGCTGGATAGTATTCCAATCCACACACACACTCCCTGGTGGGTAGATTGTGTCTAGTCTTTGCTCCTATGAAAAGAATCTGTAATGAAGTATAATCTTTGTTCCTTTTTGTCTTCACAATTCTTTGATCCATCTGAATTCATTTCTTATATTTCTTATGGTAAAAATACGCATAGTATAACAATCTTAATTATCTTTTTAAAGATTTTATTTATTTTTAGAGAGAGGGGAAAGAGAGGGAGAGAAACATCAATGCGTGGTTGCCTCTCACGCACCCCCTACTGGGGACCTGACCCGCAACTTAGGCATGTGCCCTGACTGGGAATTGAACTGGCGGTGCTTTGGTTTGCAGGTCATCACTCAATCCACTGAGCCACACCGGCCAAGGCCAAATTAATTAACTTTAAGTGTATAGTTCAGTGGTAGTAAATACATTCACATTTTTGTGCACCTATCACCACCATCCATCCCCATAATTCTCTTCATCTTTAAAATTGAAATTCTTTCCCCATTAAATAGTAATTCCCCATTCTCCCCTTCACCAACTGCATGGCAACTACCATTCTACTTTCTGTCTTTATAAATTTGAGTACTCTAAGTACCTCATAGAAGTGGAATAAAACAGTATTTGTCTTTTTGTGATTGCTTTATTTCACTTAGCATAATGACCTTGTGGTTCACCCATGTTGTAGCACATTGCAGAATTTCCTTTTTAAGGCTGAATAATATTCCATTGTATGTATATACTACATATTCTTTATTCATCCATCAGTGGATACTTGAGTTGCTTCTGTGTTTTAGCTGTTGTGATGAATGCTATTGTGAACATGTGTCCAAATATTTCTTCAAGAACCTGTATTTTTTAGCATATACCCAGAAGTGGAATTGCAAGTTCATATGGTAGTTCTATTTTTAATTTTTTTAGGAATCTCCATGATGTTTTTCACATTGGCTGTACCACCTTACATTCCCACCAACAGTACACAGGGAATCTCATTTCACCACATCTTTGCCAACACATTTTCTGTTTTTGTTTTTTTTTTTTATAGTAGCCATTCTAATGGGTGTGAGATGGTATATCATTGTAATTTTGATTTTCATTTCCCTAATGATTAGTGCTGTTGAGCATATTTTCATGTACTTGTTGGCAATTTGTATATCTTCTTTGGATAAATGTCTATTCAAATTCTTTGCCCATTTTTGAATCAGGTTGGTTTCTTGTTGAGTTTTAGTTCTCTGTATAGTCAGGATATTAATCCCTTATCAGATAATATGATTGGTAAATATTTTCCTCCATTCTGTGGGTTGCCTTTTTACTCTGTTGATAGTATATTTTTCATGTATAAACTTTTTTAATTATAAGAGTTTTGTTGTTTTAGATCCTTGATCCACTTTGAGTTAATTTTTATATAATGTTAAGTAAGGGTCCAACTTCATTCTTTAGTGTGTGGATATCCAGATTTCCCACAATCATTTGTTGAAAAGACTGTTATTTCCCTTATTGAATGGTCTTGGGAGCCTTGTCAAAAATCATTCAGCAATATAAGGGCTTATTCATGGTCTCCCTATACTATTCCATTGGTCTGTATGCCAGTACCATACTGTTTTTCTTATTGTAGCTTTGTAGTATGTTTTTAAAAAACCGTATGAGTCCTCCAGTTTTGTTTTTCTTTTTCCAGATTGTTTTCTCACCTGACCATGGTGGCTCAGTTGGTTGGGCATCATCCTGCAAAGCAAAAGCTCTCTGGTTTGATTGCTGGTCAGGGCACCTGCCTAGGTTGTGGGTCAGTCTCCAGTCAGGGTGCATGGGAGAGAGGCTACTGTCAGTGTTTTCCTCTCTCCCTTTCGCCCTTCCCTTTCTCTCAATATAAGCAAATAAAGTCTTTTTTAAAAAGAAATTTAGCCCTGGCTGCTGTGGCTCAGTGGATTGAGTGCCAGCCATCAAACCAAAGGTTTGCCAATTTTATTTCCAGTCAGGGCACATGCCTGAGTTGTGGGACAGATCCCCAGTGGGGGTGCACAGGAGGCAACCACATACTGATGTGTCCCTCTCTTCAACACTTCCACTCTCTCTAAAAATAAAACCTATTAAAAATTCTAAAAATTTTAATAAAAGAAATTTTAAAAGATTGTTTTGGACTTCCAGTCAAGATGGAGGAATAGGTACACAGCCTGCCTCACACAACCACATCAAAAGTACAACTAAACTAGAACAACCATCACTCAGAGCTATCAGAAATCAAGTTGAATGAAGTCTGACAATCATGGAATTAAAGGAACCACATCCATCTAGGCTGGGAAGAGGGGCAGAAATATGGAATGGGCTTGTCCCACATCCATGTGTGGTGGATAAAAAAATTTGGAGAAATAACTCAGGAGTGAGGAGTTTCAGCCCACACCAGGCCAACCTGCCCAGGGTTCCTGTGCCAGGAAGATGAGTGAGTCCCCATACTTCTGGCTGCAAAAACTAACAGGGATTGAGTCCATGGAAGACGCTTGTAGAGTCCCAAGCAGTTGCTCTTAACCCACACACAAACTTCCTCAGACTCACTCCCTCTGAGATCCAGCACCAGAGCAGGAGTTTGAAAGGCATCAGTGACATACAGGGAAAAACTGAAGTGCCTGACATCAAGGTGAGAGCTGGGGGACAGCATTCTCCTAGACAAAAGTGGGCAGAGGTCATTGTCCTTTTTCTGAACTTTCCCCCCATGGAGCCACAGAGCTGGCATGCCAGTGCCATATCTGGGTCTCCATCAACCTGGCTAACACTGTTGGCCCTGCCTTGGGGATCCCCTGAGGCTCCATCGCATCCAACTTATGGGCCTATCCAATCTATTAACAGTGGCATTTCCCTAAGAATCACTGGCCTTGGCTCATGCTTCATAACTTTCTAAATCCTCTCAAACAAGCAAAGGCCAGCATCAATTAGCCCACAGTCCCCATACCACTTGCTGAGTGGCTCCAGGCCTGGCATTGGCAGCAACCAGCCTAGGTTCACAGCTTGGCTTCGCCTCACTGGGGTGCCAGAAGGAGAACAGAAAGAGCAATAAATTAGAAATCTATTTGAAAAAATAATGAAAGAAAACTTACCTAATTTGGTGAAGGAAATAGACATGCAAGTCCAGGAAGCACAGAGTCCCAAACAAGATGGATGCAAAGAGGCCCTCTCTAAGACAAATCGTAATTAAAATGTCAAAGGTTAAAGATAAGAGCAGCAAGAGAAAAGAAAACTACAGGGGAATTCTCATAAGATTGTCAGCTGATTTCTGAAAAGAAACTTGGCATGCTAGAAGGGACTGGCAAGAAATATTCAAAGTCATGAAAATTGACAACCTACAGCCAAAATTGCTCTACCCAGAAAAACCATCATTTAGATGCAAAGGGCAGAGAAAGAGCTTCCAGACAAGAAAAAGTTGAGTTCACCATTACCAAATCATTATTATATGAAATGTTAAAGGCTCTTATTTGAGAAAAAGATCAAAACTATAAACAATAAAATGACAATAAAACATATCTATCAACAACTGAATCTGAAAAACAAACAAAGCAAACAAGAACAGCTCAGAATCATGGATACGTAGAGCGTTTTGATGGTTTCCAGACAGGAAAGGGGTGTTGGGGATGGCTGAAGAGGTGAGGGGATTAAGAAATACAAACATTTTCTCCACTGTTACAGAAGAAATGAGGACTAGAAGAGCGAGGTAGTCAGAGCAGAGTTTTCTCAGAACACCGTAGGGATTGTAGATACCTAGTGTTTGAACTCTCTTACTTTTAGTTTGTCCCTTTGAAGTCACTTTCCCTTTGGGCTGGACACAGGCCAGACCTGTGGTGGGAGTTGGAGATCCTTCAGTGAGTATGCCAGATTTGGTTTACATAGAGATTGCGAGAAGATGGTGGTGAGGTAGGTGGGTGGAGCCCAGTTCTCCCTGTGCCCAGGTGGAACACTTAGCTGATCTTCTGATCAGCCAACAGAATTCCAGCTTATATGAAGCTTGGAGAACAAAAATTGTAGAGGACCTTAAACAGTGGACAGTGAGGAGATTGCACTGGGATGGTAAGGTCCCTGGGATCTGCCCAGCATCCTAGGCCATGTTGGCCCCCAGGCCCAGTGCCTGCCACAGGATATGGGGAGGAGAGTTAGATCACCAGGTCCCTCCGCTACCAGAGCAGGGAGGTTAGCCTTGTACCAGGAGGGACCTGGATGCAGGAAGTTGCTGGGGGGAACAGAGATGAAGTGAGGAACACACAGAGGTGGTGTACATCCACTGGCACTGTGGACACCGGCACCAGAGAAATTGAGGTGCTGGGCAACATCTGAAGAAGGGAGGAGTTGAGCCATGTGGGACCCTGACTCGGATAGTCTGTGGACTGGTTGGAAAGTTGGGCTGCATGAAAAGCCATGTGCTTGTTAAGAACAGTGGGCAACTGCTTTGTAAGGAACTCTTGCAGCAGCTGGCTTGCCCCAAGGGTGATTTGAGCTATGCACGCCCAGAGGCTGAGTGGCTGAGTGGAACAGCATGCCCGAGATTGACTCCCACTGTGCGCCCAGAGACTGAGTGGCTGATTTGAGTATGGAAGCAGACTGAGGACCTGGGCCAGAGGCTGGGCAACTGTGAATATTGCAGCCCAGACTTCATCCCCATCCTCTCAAAACCATAGGAAGGGAGAAAAGTGAAGCCCAGACCCTCCTTCTCCTCTGGCATCCAGGAAGACAAACAGAACTCGCTGAACAAGTTTAAAGTCAGCAGGAGGCTTATGTTTTTTTCTTTCCTCTCCTTTTTTTTTCCTTTTTTTTTCTTCCTCCAAGTAAGACAATAAGACATGGAGTTATAAAGTTTCCACAGACAGATCCAAGGCTAACCCCCAAAATTTGAGAAACTGAGACAAATGTCACTTTGCTATCCCATAGAGCTGGCATTTTATTGTTTATGTGTATTATTATAATTTTTTCATTATTTTTACCACTTTTATTTTATTAATATTTCTTTGATTTCTCTTCCTTATGTTTAGTTTTCCTCATTTTATTTCTGTTTAATTGCATTGTTTGACTGGCTTTCCTTATTCTCTCTTTATCGTACTTTAATTTTCCTTCCTTCACTTCACTCATGTACCAATAACACACTACTCTTGATCATGTACTTTCTATTCTGGTTATCCAAATCATATATTTCTTGTCATATTATTGTTGTTCCAGTACTGTTGTAAATAATTGTTGTTCCATACAATTGCACATACTACACAGCAACCCTGCCTGCTCTTAGCCCACTTCACTTTAATCCTGGGCATTATAATTGTTGTGGTTAACTCTATTCTCTCTCCCACTATGCCTACTTTCTATCCCCCTTTACTCTCACTATATTTCATCATCTAACCTGGCACAAGTGCTCTGTTTTCCGGATTTAGCTCACAATCCTCCTTCTTTATAACCAGTGTCTTATCTATCTTTAACCTTTTAGAAAAAGTAGATATTTGGGTGAAATATCACAGTTAATGCTATACTTATCCAAAGAATCTCCTATCTCTTCTCTACTTGCTGATACTTTAAATGCCATAAAATACTTTCTCACTGTCTTAATCTATTTTGCCTACCTCTGCCACTGATCACATCTTCTTTTTCTTAGATAAATCCCTTTAACATTTCATATAATAAGGGTTTGGTGATGATGAATTCTTTTAACTTGATCTTATCTGGAAAGCACTTTATCTGCCCTTCCATTCTAAATGATAGCTTTGCTGGATAGAGTAATCTTGGATGTAGGTCCTTGCCTTTTATGACTTCAAATACTTCTTTCCAGCCCCTTCTTGCCTGCAAGGTTTCTTTAGAGAAATTAGCTGATAGTCTTGTGGGCACTCCTTTGTAGGTAACTCTCTTCTCTTTCTGCTTTTAAGAGTCTCTCCTTCTCTTTAATCTTGGCTAGTGTAATTATGATGTGCCTTGGTGTGTGCTTCCTTGGGGTCAACTTCATTGGGACTCTCTGAGCTTCCTGGACTTCCTGGAAGTCTATTTCCTTTGCCAGAATGGGGAAGTTCTCCTTTATCATTTGTTCAAATAAGTCTTCAATTTCTTGCTCTTTCTCTTCTCCTTCTGACACCCCTATGATTCGAATGCTGGAACATTTCAAATTGTCCCAGAGGTTGCTAAGTCTCTCCTCATTTTTTTGAATTCTTGTTTCTTCATTCTGTTCTGGTTAAATGTTTATTTCTCCCTTCTACTCCAAATCACTGGTTTGAGTGCAGGTTTCCATCCCTTCACTGTTGGTTCTCTGTATATTTTTCTTTATTTCACTTTTCATAGCCTTCACTTTTTCCTCTTTTATGCAACCACACTGAACTGTATCTGTGAGCAACCTGATTACCAGTGTTTTGAACTCTGCATCTGATAGGTTGGCTATCTCTTCATCACTTAGTTGCATTTTTTTCTGGAGCTTTGATCTTTTCTTTCATTTCAGCCATATTTTTTTGTGTTGTAGCACCTGTTACATAGTAAGGGTCAGAACCTTAAGTGTTTGTCAGGGTGGGGTAACACACGTTGCTGCTGCATTGTGGTGCTATATGTGGGGTCCGGGTGGGAACTCTTGCTCAACTCTCCTTCAGCTTTCAGTCACTTCCTCTGCTGCCCACAAGCAAGTTAGGCCCTTCTGGTGCTGATTCCCACGTGGGTGGGTTTGCATACATTCTATGATCCTGTGGGTCTCTCCAACAAACTCTCCTGTGAGGCTGGGAGTTTTTCCTGCCGCCTCGAGCCCCACAGGTTTTTTCAGTCAGAAGTTTTGAGGCTTTATTTCCCCGCACTGGAACCCTGGGTTGTGTGGTCTGTCTCACTTCCCAGTTGTTCCTCCCGGTTTATCAGTACTCAAATGTGGGACTGCCCACTCCACCAGCTGTCTTCTTGCCCTGTCCTCCAGCCGCCACCTTGCCGTGAGACCTTTCCACCCCAGCTGCCCATCTCTGCCCCTTCTACTGATCTGGATGAATATTTCTTCTTTAATTCCTTGGTTGTCGGACTCCATACAGCTTGATTTTTCTGACAGTTCTGGTTGGTTTTTGTTTTTAAATTTGTTGTTGTCCTTCTTTTGGTTGTGCAAGGAGGTAAAGTGTATCGACCTCTACCTCCATCTTGGCTGGCCAATAAAATAGAATTTTTAAAAAGATTTTATTTGCTTATTTTTGGAGAGAGGGGAAGGGAGGAAGAAAGAGAGGGAGAGAAACATCAATGTGTGGTTGCCTCTTGCATGTCCCCAACTGGGGACCTGGCCCACAACCCAGGCATGTGCCCTGACTGGTAATCAAACCGGCGACACTTTGGTTTGCCAGCTAGCACTCAATCCACTGAGCCACACCAGCCACGGCCAATATAATATAATTCTAAAAGAGATTGTTTTGTCTACTTGGGTTCCTTAATATTCCATATGAATTTTAGAATTGGTTTTCCTATTTCTGCAAAAAATGTCTTTGGGATTTTTATAGGGTTGCATTGACTCTGTAGATCTCCTTGGGTGATATTGACATTTTAGTAATAAGTCTTCCAATTCATGAACATGAGATATATTTTCCTTTATTTATCTCTTCCTTAATTTCAATAATTTTTGTAGTTTTATTGCATGAGTCTTTTACCTTCTTGGTTAAATTCTAAGTGTAAGTATTTTTTTTGACACCATTGTTAATAGAATTGTTTTTGTAATTTCCTTCTCAGATTGTTCATTTTTAGGGTATAGAAATACAACTTTTTGTGTGTTGACTTTGTCTCCTGTTACTTTGCTAAATTCATTTCTTCTAACAGTTTTTTAAAGTGGTATCTTTAGTTTTCTGTCTATATCATCTGCCAACAGGTTATTTCATTTCTTCTTTTCCAATTTGGATTTTTTTTCCCTATTGCTCTGGCTAGAACTTCCAGTACTATGTTAAATAGAAGTGATTAAAGTGGGTGTCTTTGCATTGTTCCTGATCTTAGGTGAATTGTTTTTAGTTTTTCAACATTCAGTACGATGTTCTCTGCATTTTTTACATATGGATTTTATTACCTTCTGCTCCTAGTTTGTTGAGTATTGAATTTTGTCCAATACTTTCTCTGAATCAGTTGAAATAATTATGTGGTTTTCCCTCTTCATTCTGTTGATGTGGCATATTACATTGATTGGCATTCCAGGAATAAATCCCACTTGATCATGGTGTATCATTTTTTTTTTAATGTGCTGCCAGATTTTATTCATCAGTACATAAGGGATGTAAACCTGTCATTTTCTTGCAGTTTCTTTTTCTGGCTTTAGTATCAGTTTAATGCTGACCTATAGACTAAGTGAGGAAGTGTTCCCTTGATTTGTTTTATTAACAGAAGGATTGGTATTAGTTGTTGTTTAAATATATGGTCAAATTCATGGGTGAAGCCATCAGGTCCAGTGATGTTCTTTGTTGGGAGATTTTTTTTATTGCTGATTCAGTCTTGTTACTAGTTACAGGTCTATTCAGATTTTCTATTTCTTTGTGATTTAGTATTGGTAGGTGTTATGTTTCTAGGAATTTGTCCATTTCATCTAGGTTATCCAATTTAGCATGTAATTGTTTATAATATTCTCCTACAGTCTTTTTTATTTCTGTAGAATTGATAGCAATGTCCCCACTTTCATTTCTGATTATAACAATTTGAGTTTTCTCTCTTTTTTTCCTATTCCATCTAACTACAGATTTGTTAATTTTGTTGATACTGTCAAAGAAAAACTTTTGGTTTCATTGATTTTTCTCTATTTTTCTATTTTCTATTTCATTGATCTAATCGCTAATCTTTATTATTTCCTTGCTTCCTCTAGCTTTGGGTTTAATTCTTTTTTCAGTTTCTTAAATTGTAAAATTAGGTGGTAGATTTTATCTTTCTTCTTATTTTTAAAAATTTTATTGTTTTAGAATGAGGAAAGGAAGGAGAAAGAGAGGGAAAGAAACATCAATTGGAGGCCTCCTGCATGCACCCTGACAGACGACCAAGGAAGCAGCCCAGGTATGTGTCCTAACCTCGGATCAAACCAGTGATGCCTCGCTTTGTGAGATGACACCCAGCAAACTGAGCCACACCATTCAGGGCTTATATCTTTCTTTTTAAATATAAGCATTTAAAACTACAAATTCCCCTTTAGCTCTGCTTTTGTTGTGTCATTTGTTTTGGTTGTTTTGTTTTCATTTTCATTCATCTCAAGTATTTTCTAATTTCCCTTGTGAGTTCTTCTTTGATCCATCATTGACTGTTTAAAAGTGTGTTTTTTCATTTCTATGATTTTATTAATTTTCCAGTTTTATTATTGATTTTTAATTTTACCCTGTTATAGTCAGTGAAGGGGTCTGGGTGGAGGAGGTGATATAGGGAAAATAGGGGTATTTGTAATAGTTTCAACAATAAAAATAAAGTAAAAAAATAGTCATCTAAAGATTTAAAATGAGGGGATGGGGTCCTTCTCTGCCAACTGCTTAACAATCCGCTGCCCCATGCCATCAACTTATGGTGAGGTCAACCTGCACCCCCAGATGTCCCAGTTCTTGTGCCTTAAGAACATCCATAGCACCCTGGCTGGTGTAGCTCAGTGGATTGAGCACAGGCTGCAAACCAAAGGGTCGCCGGTTTGATTGTCAGTCAGGGCACATGCCTGGGTTGCAGGTCAGGTACCCAGGGGGGCCACATGAGATGCAACCACACATTGATGTTTCTCCTCATCTCTTTCTCCCTCCATTCCCTTCTATCTAAAAATAAATAAATAAAATCTTTAAACAAACAAACAAAAAAGAACATCCATACCTTCTCATCTACTTGCTATGAGAAGTTTGGCCTCAAGAGGAGTAAGCTCTTTGAGGGACTTCTGGCCAAGATGGAAGCATAGGTGAACACACTGTGCCTCCACTCACAACCAAAGAGGAAAAACAACAAGTTAAAAAACCAAACAACAACCAGGATGGACAGAGAATCGAATTGAGTGGAAGTCCAACAGCCAAGAAGTTAGAGAGGACACGTTCATCCAGACCAGTAAGCGGGGCAGAGCCGGTCAGAGAGCGTGCGCAGTGAGACAGTAATTTGCCTGGAGAGATTCCCAGCAGGCGCCCCTGGCCAAAACGCAGCCTGCGCACTCAATGAAGCCTGAAGCCAGTAAACCCAGAGAAACCCATGGGAAACAGTGGGGCCAAGACTGGTGGACCAGGCAGTCCCTCTTTCACATGCAGATAGACCGAGAGAAGGAGCTGGAGAGCAGAGCAGACCATGGGGCCCAGCATCGCGGAGGAAAAAGAGCCTCAGACCACCTGCTGAAAGCACCTGTGGGGGTTGAGGCGGGGGCCAGAGTGGCTCCCAGCCCCACAGGGGAGCTTACTGGGGGAGCAGTGAATGGGAGCCAGCAGTAAAGGGAGCAAGCGCCGTTGCTCCCTCCCAGGCCCCACCCCCAAAGGAAGCGTCACAACACAACGACCTAGGCTACCCCACACTAGTGAACACCTAAGGCTCTGCCCCTTAAAGTAACAGGCAAACCGAGAAAAAAAAATGGCTCAAATGAAAGAACAGAACAGAGCTCCAGAAAAATTACAACTAAGGGACGAGAAGATAGCTATCCTATCAGATGCACAGTTCAAAACACTGGTAATCAGGATGCTCACAAAATTGGAAGAAAGTTGGATGCAAATAAATGAACAAATGAAGGATACACTAAAGAAAATGAGGGGAAATGTACAGGAAACTAATAGGGAAAAGAAGGAAACTGGGACTCAAATCAATGGTGTGGACCAGAAGGAAGAAACAAGAATTCAAAAAAATGAGGAGAGGCTTAGGAACCTCCAAGATATCTGTAAACGGCCCAACATTCGGATCATAGGGATGCCAGAAGGAGAAGAGGAAGACCGAGAAATTGAACATTTATTTGAACAAATAATGAAGGAGAATTTCCCCAATCTGGCAAAGGAAATAGACTTCCAGGAAGTCGAAGAAGCTCAGAGAACCCCAAAGAAGCGGGATCCAAAGAGGAACACACCAAGGCACATCATAATAACATTACCCAAGATTAAAAATAAGGAGAGAATCCTAGAAGCAGCAAGAGAAAAGGAGACAGTTACCTACAAAGGAATTCCCATAAGACTGTCAGCGGATTTCTCAAAGGAGACCTTCGAAGCAAGAAGGGGCTGGAGAGAAGTATTTCAAATCATGAAAAGCAAGGACCTACATCCAAGATTACTCTATCCAGCAAAACTTTCATTTAGAATGGAAGGGCAGATAAAGTGCTTCTCAGATAAGGTCAAGTTCGAGGACTTCATCATCACGCAGCCTTTACTATATGAAATGTTAAAGGGATTTATATAAGGTATGGAGGGTTATCAACAGGGGAGGAGGAGGGAGGAGGAAAAAAGTAGAGAAAAAGTAGCATAAACGGTAGATAGAAATCGGACAGGGGGAGGTTAAGAATAGTATAGGAAATATAGAAGCCAAAGAACTTATGTGGATGACCCATGGACAAAAACTGAAGGGGGGGAATGGGGGAGAAGGAGGCAGGGGGGAATAAAGGGGGGGAAATGGAGCAATTGTAATAGAATAATCAATAAAATATATAAAAAAAGAAAAAGATCAAAACTATGAACATTAAAATGGCAATAAATTCATGACTATCAACAACCAAATCTAAAAAACAAAACAAACGACCAGAACAGGAACAGAATCATAGATATGGAGATCATCTGGAGAATTATCAGCTGGGAGGGAGAAGGGGGTAAGTAGGGGAAATAGTGCAAGGATTAAGAAATATAATTGGCTGCCCCAGCTTGTATGGCTCAATGGATTGAGTGCTGGCCTGCGAACTGAAAAGTCTCTGGTTTGATTCTCAGCCAGGGCACATGCCTGTGTTGCGGGCTAGGTCCTCACTTGATGACATGTGCAAGGCAATCGATTGATGTTTCTCTCCCTCTCTTTCTTCCTCCTCTCCCCTTTCTCTAAAAATAAATAAAATCTTTTAAAAAGAAACATAATTGGTCAGTACAAAATAGGCAGGGGGTGTGTTAAGAATAGTATAGGAAATGGAGAAGCCAAAGAACTTATATGCATGACCCATGGACATGAACTGAGGGGGTGGGGGATCACTGGAGGAACGGGGGCACCAGGTGGAGGGGGGAAGGGCAAAAATTCAGAAAAGTATAATAGCATAATCAATAAAATACATATTTTAAAAGATTTAAAACTAAAGTTGTAGAAATATACTACATGAATGAACTTTATAGTAATCTAGATACCCTTTAAGATAACTGTTTTTTTAAAATATTTTATTTATTTATTTTTAGAGAGAGGGTAGGGGAAGGAGAGAGAGAGAGAAATAGCAATGTGTGGTTGTGTCTTGTGTGTCCCCTACTGGGGACCTGGCCCACAACCCAGGCATGTGCCCTGACTGGGAATCGAACCAGCAACCCTTTGGTTCCCAGGCCCACGCTCAATCTACTGAGCTACACCAGCCAAGGCTAAGATAACTGTTTTGCTTTTTTTTTTTTAACTCTGTTGAGACTTAATTCGCATCCTAACATATGATCTCTCCTGGAAAATTTCCCACGTGCACTTGAGGAAAATGTATATTCTGTTGTTAGGTAATGTGTCATAGTCACATGTCACTTAACAACTGTGATAAATTCTGAGAACTGCACTGTTAGGTAATTTCATAACTGTGCACACATCATAGAGTGCATTATTACACAAACCTAGATGGCATAACCTACTACACACCTAGGCTACATGGTCCAGCCTATTGCTCCTGGTCTACAAGCCTGTACAGCATGTTACTGTACTGAATATTGTAACACAATGGTAAGTATCTATACATAGAAAAAGTACAGTAAGAATAAGATATAAAAGATAAATGAATGTGTGCACACATGCCTTGAATGGATGAGGAAAGGGCTGTGGAGGGAGGTGTTGCTGGAGGAAGAATAGACAGGAGGAGGGAGGGAGGAAGAAAGAAAGAAAAGGAGAGAAAAGGAGCATAGAGATAAAACTTGAAAAGTAATAAAACACAGAGAAAAGAAAGGAGAGGGAGAGAAGCGGCTCAGTGGAAAAAGAGAAACAGAGGGAGGTGAGTTCGTGGACATGGGTGTGTGTGTTTGTGCAGGGACAGGTGTGAGTGCAAAGGCTCCCCTCCTTCCCAGCCCTCCCCCCTTGCCTCCTCACCAGCTCTGGGTCCCCAGCCATGAGGGCAGCATGTGAACCTAATCTAATTAAGCCACTCAGAGTTTAGCGGTAAATTCAACATTAAGAATAGGTCCAGCCTTTTCTTTCAACATTGGAAACAAATTTTTCCTTATAATCCTTCATAATCTTATGGGACCACTGTTGTATCTGCGGTCTGACATTGACTGAAACATCGTTATCCAGTGCAGGGCACGACTGTTAGGTCTCGCTGATTTACTGTATCAAGCCTCTGTTTCCATAATTACTTTCTGGTGGCTCTGTCCATTATTGTGAGTGGGGTATTGAAGTCTCCAACTATTATTATAGAGTGTCTGTTTCTCATTTTCTGTCAGTTTTTGCTTCATATATTTTGATGTCTCTCATGAGGTGCGTAAATGTTTACAATTGTTTTATCTTCTTGCTGTATTGACATTTTTATGGTTGTCTCTTGTAACCTTTGTTGATTTAAAGTCTATTTTGTCTAATGTTATTATAAACACCCCTCCTTCCTTTGGCTTACTGTTTCCGGGGTATCTTTTTCCATCCTTTCAACCTGTTTGTGTCTTTAGATACTAAGTCTCATGTACACAGCATCTAATTGGATCATGTGTTTTTATCCACTTTACCCATTTGTCTTTTGATTGGAAAGTCTAATCCACTAACATCTCAAGTAATTGCTGATGAGGAGGGACTTCTGTCATTGTTCTGTATGCCTTATAGCTTTTTTGTCCTTTATTTCTTGCTTCTATGTCTTCCTTGTATTTAGTTTATTTTTTAGTAAAACAATTAAATTTCTTATTTCCTTTTGTGCATTTTCTAAAGCTATTTTCTTTGTGGTTACCATGGGGATTACATTTAACATCCTAAAGTTACAACACTAATTTGAATTGATAATAGCTTAATTTAGGTAACATAAACACTCTGATCCTTCACAGCTCCATCCCCATCCCTTTCATTGTTGATGTCACAAAATTACCTCCTACATATTGTGTACCCCAAAACATAAACTGATAATTTTTAAACGCATCTATCTTTTAAATTATGTAGAAAACAAGATTTGGAGTTACTAATCAAAGTTGCAGGTAATACTACTTTTGCACTAATAATTGTAGAAACCAAAAAGTACTGTTACACACCATTGTTGATAATACTACCTTTTAGCCCTGACTGGTGTAGCTCAGTGGATTGAGTGCGGGCTGGGAACCAAAGGGTCGCTGGTTCGATTCCCAGTCAGGGCACATGCGTGGGTTGCAGGCCTGGTCCCCATTGAGGGCCATGTGAGAGGCAACCACACATTGATGTTTCTCTCCCTCTCTGTCTTCCTCCCTTCCCCTCTCTCTAAAAATAAATAAAATCTTTTAAAAAATAATATTACCTTTTATAATTTTCCATGTATTTACCTTAATTGAAATATTTGTCTCAATAAATTTTTATACGGCTTCAAGTTACTGTCTAGTGTCCTTTGGTTTCACCCTGCAGGACTCACGTGAGCATTTCTTTCAGGGCAGGTCTAATGGCCACAGATTCCCTCAGCTTTTATTATCTGGGCATGTCCAAACTTCTCCCTCACTTTTGAAGGAAAGTTTTGCTGGACACAGGATTGTTGAATTTTTTTTTTCTTTGAATATATTGGCCCACTGTCTTCTGGCCTCCAAAGGTTCTAGTAAGAAATCCGTTAGCTTATTGTAGATCCCTTGTATGTGATGACTCACTTTCCTTGCTGCTTCCAGGATTATGTCTTTGGAAAGTTTGATCATAATGTGCTTTAGTGCGTCTCTGAGTGTATTTACGTTGGAGTTTATTGAGCTCCTTGGTTGCTTTATATTCATATTTTTCATGACATCTCAGATGTTTTTAGCCATTATTTCTTCAAATAGTCTCTCTACCCCTTTGTCCCTTCCTCTGGGACTCCCCTGATATGGTTTTTCATCTGACGGTGGCCCACAGGTCTCTTGGGCTCTGTTCACTTCAATATTTTTTCTCTGTTTCTGACTCAATTTCCACTGTCCTGTCTTCAAGTACACTGATTCTTCTGCCTGCTCGAAATTGCCTTTGAACCCTTCTAGTGAATTTTTAATTTTCTTTTCAGTTTCAGAACTTCTTGGTTTCTTTTTAGGTACCTATCTATCTAGATATAGATAGATAGATGATGATAGATAGATGATAGATAGACGGATAGATAGATAGACAGATAGATAGATTTCTTTTTTGTTCATGCATTGTTTTCTCAAGTTTCTCCACGTCTTCCTTTAGTTCTTTGAGCGTCTTTAAAATGGCTGTCTTGAAGTCTGTCAAGTGTATGTGCCATTGTGTCTTTTAGGAACATTTCCTGTTGATATTTTTCTTCTGAATGAGCCGTATGTTCCTGTTCTTGTGTGCCCTGTGATTTTTTTTGTTGAACACTGGTATTTGACTCTAATAACGTAGTAACTCTGGAAATCAAGTTGTTCCCTTTCCCTGGGACTTGTTGGTGTGGGGGACTTGTTTCTGTTCCTTCAGGAGTTGTAGGCTGTGCCTACGCCGAGGGTACAGGTCCCTGAGGTGTAAACTCAAGGTCTTCTCTGTCTTTTCTGGGCCTTTACCTTGGCATGCATGGGCACTTTCTAATTTTCCCATATATGCATTTTTAAAATATATTTTTGGTTTTTAATTATATTTTGTGATTATGCTATTAGAGTTGTCCAAATTTTTCCAACTTTCTGCCCTCCACACAGCACCCACCACTCCCTCAGGCAATCCCTCCACCATTGATCATGTCCATGGGTCATGTGTATAAGTTCTCTGGTTACTCTATTTCTATACTGCAGTTTACATCCCCATGGCTATTCTGTAACCACCTATTTGTACTTCTTTTTTTAAAATTATTTTATTGCCGTTCAAATACAGATGTCTGCATTCCCCCCCCCCCGACTCCCCTCACCCCCCTATTTGTACTTCTTAATCCCCTTACCTCTTCACCCATTCCCCCCATACCCTCCTCCTATCTGGTTCTCCATATCAGTGATTCTGTCTCTGTTCTTTTTGTTTGCTTAGTTTGTTTTTTAGATTCAGTTGTTGATTGATATGTATTTATTGCCATTTTATTGTTCATAGTCTTGATATTCTTTTTCTTAAATAAGTCCCTTCAACATTTCATATAATAACGATTTGGTAATGATAAACTCCTTTAGTTTTTTCTTGTCTGGGAAGCTCTTTATCTGCCCTTCAATCCTAAATGATAGCTGTAATGGGTAAAGCAATCTTGGCTATAGGTCCCTGCTTTTCATGACTTTGAATATTTCTTGCCAGTCCCTTCTAGCATGCCAAGTTTCTTTTCAGAAATCAGCTGACAGTCTTAAGGGAATGCCCTGCTTTTCTCTTGCTGCTTTTAAGATTCTCTCTTTATCTTTAACCTTCAGCATTTTAATTATGATGTGTCTTAGAGAGGGCCTCTCTGCATCCATCTTGTTTGAGTCTCTCTGTGTTTCCTGGCCTTGTATGTCTATTTCCTTCACCAAATTAGGGAAGTTTTCTTTCATTATTTTTTCAAATAGATTTCCAATTTTTTGCTCTTTCTCTTCTCCTCTGGTGCCTCTATGATGTGAATGTTGGAATGCTTGAAGTTGTCCCAGGGGCTGCTAATACCGTCCTCATTTTTAGGGGGGGATCCTTTTTCTCTTGTTCTGATTGGTTGTTTTTTGCTTCCTTATGTTCCAAATCATTGATTTGATTCTTGGCTTCATCCAGTCTACTGTTGTTTCCCTATAAATTGTTCTTTATTCCAATTAGTGTATTTTTAGTTTCTGACTGGATCATTTTATGCTGTTGATGTCCTCACTAAGTTCCATGAGCACCCTTATAACCAGTGTTTTGAATGCTGCATCTGATGGATTGCTTATCTCCATTTCGTTTAGTTCTTTTTCTGGAGTTTTAATCTATTCTTCCATTTAGGCCATGTTTCTTTGTCTCCTCATTTACCAGCGGCAGCTTACCTGTGTTTGTTTCTATGTTTTAGGTAGAGCTGCTTTGACTCCATGTCTTGGTAGTGTGGCCTAATTCAGTAGGTGTCCTATAAGGTCCAGGGGCACAGCCTCTGCTATCACCCAAAATGGGTACTCCAGGTGAGCTTTTGTGAGCTAAATATACCCTCATCTTTTAGTTAAGCCTTGATTGCTGTTGGCAGATCAATGGTGGTATTTACCCAGGCCAGTCAGCTGCAAGGTCTGGCTGTGACCACGGACTACCAGCCTCAGCCCATCGCAGAGGATCAGCTGTGCTAGGGCAGGGTGGTAGTGCTCCAACGTGGTCTGTAGCTGTCCACTGGGTTCACAGGCTCTGCGGTTTACTGGGTGGTGCAGGCCAAGGTCATCCCCTACTTGTTTTGCCCAGGGCCACCCTACCTGAACTATAAAGCAATCTGAGATGGCTGCTACTTGTGCTGAGCTTGGAGATTCCCAGGTGAAGCTATGCTGTCAATATAGGCTGGATGCTGCTAGTGCTTGCCTGCATCCACTTAGAAATGGTATGGGGGCTGGGGACTCACTGAGTCTGGCTGTCACTTGAGTGGATTTAGGAAGTTGTGTAACGTCAGCCAGGACCAAATATTCATATGGAAAGCCAGCTTGGGTGGGTCCATAAGTTCGGCGAGGTGGAGTCGGGATATTCAAGGTGGGGCAAAGAGTGTTAGCCAGGTTGATGGAGTCTCAGATATGACACCAGCCTGGCGGCTCTGTGGCTCAGTCCGGATGGTTGTAGTTTCTTTAATTCCAGAGTTATCAGATTTCCATTCAACTTAATTTCTGACAGTTCTGATAGTTCTGTATTTTAGCTGTAATTTTGATGTGGTTGTGTGAGGACATGAGCCATGTCTGCCTACGCCTCCATCTTGACTGGAAGGCCCCTGCAATTGTTTTTTAATGTCCTAGTCTTTAATGTCTGGATCCCCAAAGGAGAAAATATGAATCATGAGGGGTGGCATGCTAGACTTTTAAATCCACTGGTATCACAGTCATAGGGGGAGGAGCTTGCAGCAATGAGGGGAGGTACAACAATGGCTGCCCACCTTTTGTCTGCACCCGTCTTCAGAATCAGTAATCAGAGCACAAATTGCTGTATTGGAGCAGAATCCTTCTCTCTGATACAGGATCCCTGCCTACAATGTGGTAGGAGCTGCTCCAGGAATGTGACTAGGGGTGGGAATAGGTAGTTGCTACTGTGCTATGAGCTGAAATTGAAGAAAAGTAATCACATTGACAATCCAAGTTTTCCCCTGAAAAGTTAAAAGCCTTCATGGACTTGAGTTCAAAGTTATATCAGATGGATTCTGTCAATGCAATTGTCTAGGTGGAGAAACAGATTTGTAGTGCTTCCTGTTCAATCATCTTCTCAGAACCATTTTAAGTGTCATTTTAAATCTATTTCCCAACACTTTGAACTAGTACTAAATTCCTACATGAATTTGAACTTATGGAAGTTCTAGGATATCATTTTCACGCACCTATGACAATTAGTTGCTATATAGCTTGATACTGTACTTTCTTAACTGGCAAGGGGAAGTTACTCTCATTGCTTCTTCACAATTTTCCTGCATTATTTTGCACTTTTTTCCAATATGAACTTTAAAATTAGTTTTAACTGGTTCTCAGAGAAATATTGTTACTTTCGTTGCAATCAAGTTAAAGAAATAGACTAAATTAAGAACAGACTATGATATAGACTTTGATCCAAAAACATGGATTTATGCCTTCCTACTTGTTCAAATGATTTTCTCTCATCAGGTTTTCAAATTTTACCATTTAGGCTCTATACATTTTTTAAAGGTTTTATTTATTTTTAGACAGAAGGGAAGGGCAGGAGAAAGAGATGGGGTTAGAAGCATCAATGTGTGGTTGCCTCTCACGTGGCACCCCTGGGGACCTGGCCTGCAACCCAGACATGTGCCCTGACTGCGAATCAAACCAGCGACCCTTTAGTTTGCAGCCCGTGCTCAATCCACTGAGCTACACCAGCCAGGGCTAGGTAGGCCCTATACATTTTAAAAGGCTCATCTCTTGGATGCTGCAAGTTAAGATCTTTTCTATTTTCCAATTTGTGTATAGAACTTATGATTTCAGCTACCCTGAACTCTTTGAGAATGGTTTTTAGTTGATTCTATTGATATATCTGAAAAATGTTAATTTTGACTCCTTTATTTTTTATACTTTTTTCCTTATTCTTGTCTAACTGCTCTAACCAGTATCCCCAGAATATTAATTATGGTAAGTAAACATGTCTGTCTCAACCCTAAGAAGTACGTCTGATGTTTGATTTAGAATGTTAGTTTTCCATTATTTAAGCACTTTTATGGAGAACCTATCACCCTGGCTGGTGTGCCTCAGTGGATTGAGCATGGGTCTGCGAACCGAAGGACCACTGGTTCAATTCCCAATCAAGGCCCATGCCTGGGTTGCGGGTCAGGACCCCAGTTGGGGGCACATGAGAGGCAACCGCACATTGATGTTTCTCTTTCTCCTTCCCTTCCCCTCTCTAGAAATAAATAGGTAAAATCTTAAAATGAGATAGCTTTTGTATTATTTTAAGAACTTGTATCTGGAATGAATTATACATTTTTGATCCCCAAGATGATGGTTTTCATTTGGCCAGTACACAGTGTGAGCTGTTAGCGGACACCCTGCTATCACCCTTGCACTTGTTTCAGTAGTTTAGTATTATCACCCTTACATAGATGGAAATGGTAGTTACTTAACATGTCCCTGGAATTCACTATTACAATTTTTATTCATGTCACGCTGCCCTTGTCATTTTCTTCCTAGGAATTTGGAGGCTTATTACACACTAAAGTTTAAGTCTTGTTGTTTGTTTTAAAGATTTGGTATAATTCAACTGAGTTACTTGGGCTTTTTCTTCTCGAAGAATTGGTCTATTGCAGTTTTTTTTCCAGCCAGTTTGTTTTTTTAAGATTTATTTTTTTTATTCTTAGAGAGGGGAAGGGAGGAAGACAGGGAGAGAAACATCAACGTGTGGTTGCCTCTCATGTGCCTCCTGCTGGGGGCCTGGCCTGCAACTGACACGTGCTCTGACGGGGAATGGAACTGGCATCCCTGTGGTTTGCAGGCAGCGCTCAATCCACATTAGCCATGGCTCAAGTTTTAATACTTGATATTTTGCTTATAAATTGTCTAATTCCTCTGTAACATTTTTCATTTCACCATCTATTTGGGTTTGTCTCACTTTGATTGGTTAATTGTTGACATATTTTATATTCATTTTAACCTCAATTTTCTTTCCACTTATTTCCTCCTATGTTTCTTGTGTTTATTTTTCTGTTGGAATCCAATGTTTAAAGCACCCCTTTGTCTATCAGTGTGACTGTTTAAGGCTAGGCCTGAGCACGGCGCCCTGTGTTTTGCTCTAAGGTCATGCTGTTTCTGCTGCACCACAAGGCATCTCCCCTTTGTAATGCTCCAGTAACAACAGCTGGACATACTCCAGAGTAAGTTGAGTAATTTTTTACTCCTTTCAGCCTCATGTATGTTAACAAGAACTAAGAGCATAATTTACAATCAACCTGTTAAACTATGTTACCAAATATTAGATGTTTTTTTCTTTTTTGATGGTTGGGGCAGGAAGATGCACAGGCCATCTGAGACTATGAGGTATCCAACCTTTTGGCACTTTGGAAGAAGAGTTGTCTTGAGCTACATATTAAATACACGAACACTAACAAAAACTTGATGAGCAAAAAAAAAAAGGTTTTAAGTAAATTTATGATTTTGTTTTGGGTTGCATTCCTAGCCATCCTGGGCTACATGTGGCCCGTGGCCCGTGGGTTAGACACCCTTCAAGTGGGGTGGCTGTTGCCCCAAACAGATCATGAAAAAAGCTTTAAGTAACCAAATTTCACATCTTGCCCAACCCAACTTACTCTTCCTACTTTTTCATAATCTTCTGGGGACTGTGCTGTCCAGTAAGGTCACCATGTGTGGCAACTGGGCACTTCGATTGTGGCTAGTAAAATGAGAATATTGTAAGATATCAGATTTTGAAAACTTAATAAAAAAAAATACTGAAAATTTTTATTATATATTAATGTTTTAGCTGTATTGGGCTAAATAAAATATTACATTTAAATGATTTCTTTTTACTATCTGAATGTGCCTACTGAAAAACCTTTCTATGTGTGATGGCCCAGCTGTGCTGAGCTGCGCTGCCCCCTCAAGCTCCCCCTTGGCACAGGGACCACTCCTTCCTGTGTCCAGGTAAAGACAGCAGCACCATGAGGCCAGGTTAGTGTTAACATTTATTTTAAAAATACACAAAATATAAATTTTTTACATCAAAGTGTGATAACCTTACTGATACATTGTTCCATACTTACCTGATTTTGTTTGCATCCTTCTGCAAACATTAAGAATAGATGGATTTGATTCTGATTTTTCTGCTATGGTTCATGTAAACAGTTGAGACTGCTACATAGAGTAGGTTGCTTTACAAGGTAAAGTGGCCACAGAAACCCAACAGTAAAACAATTTAATTTGGTTTAATGAAATTGGCAGAAGTCTTAGCAGAGATAATCAAAGACTAAATATTGGCTTCTAGGCATTTTAAATATTAAAAACCTTGAGGTTTTCTTCATCTTGTAAACATAACTTAGACCTTGTTGGCATTACATTTGAAAAGTAAAACATTAAACCATGATTTTCATCATCCTGTCCATATCAGAATACACTCTAGTATGAGAATGAAACCAAATAATAAGCAAAATACATCAGGAATTTCAATTTGTACTGCAAAGAAGGTTCCGGTGGTTTCTTCTGGGAGTGATGCAACTTTAGGTGATCCTACCACTGGCTGAGTGAGGTCCCCTCTGTCTGCTGGACAGTGCAGTGCCACAGGCCACGAGATGGTCAGTCCCTCTTGCTCTGTGTCTTCTGAAGCAACTGAGACTCTACTTCCACCTCTGTTGGCTCTGCTCTCCTTCCTGGGGCTTAGATTCACTGGGGTAGTAGTTTGGGACAAGTGTCAAGACTGTACTGTCCCTTTAAGGTACCACATGCCACCATAGCTTACACAGCAGTCCTGTGGAGAGAGAGAAAAGCATGTGAAGGGCAGACTTCAAGAGAAAAGGCAGCTACTACATTCTGTGAAGAATTTCACGTGACCTTGCAATGGATAGAACACAAATAGGAAATCAAGAACTGCCTAGTTTCTTCAGTGTTTGGGCCTCAGGCCCCTCTTCCTCTCATCACTGGGGTCTTAAAAGTGAGGAACTACAAATGAATGTGCTTCATGAACACAAAATACAAAAACTGTGAATAAGCTGACCAGAACAAAGGTGCCTCATAAACAGTGTCACTATACATGGCCTTGGATGTTTAAGACACTAGAATGGAATACAGGGTAACTGCCACCCGCTTTCCGTGTTCCAGTGCTTCTGCAAATACGGTATCTGGAGCACAGTCACACCGCAAAAGCATTACAAGCAGCAGTACACTTAAGGACTTCAACATACTGAACAAATAAATATAGTTTAAAAAGCAATGTATTAGCCCTGGCCAGGCAGCTCAGCTGGCTACAGCACTGTCCACATATGCCAAGGTTGAGGGTCCAATCCCTGGTCAGAGCGTACATAAGAATCAACCAGTGAATGCTTAAATAAGTGGAACAACAGACTGATGTTTGTCTATTTCTCTCTCTCGAATCAATAAATTAAAAAAAAAAAATTTTAAATGAATATATTAAAATTCTACTGAAAGTTAAGTAGTATAGGAGTTAATGTGGCTATGGCAGAAATCAAGGAAATGGTATAAGATTCAAAGGAGGAGTGAAGTCTGGACTGCAAAGGGCGAAGACGACCCACGAGACCACAGGTTTTGAAGGTGGAGACTACAGCTTACTTTAGTCCTTCTGCACAGAGCCCCACTCCACACCAGTGCCAGTCATCACCAGTTTCCGAGGACCTGAGTTAACACTTACAGAGGAGCAAGAAAGGAACCAGACCAGAGCCCTACCCACACACTGCCCGCCTCCATCTGACTCTGGGTGCTGTCACACACCAAACGGACGTACCTTGAGCACTTTATCCACCTCCTGTTTACTTAGGTCTTCTCCACACTCTTGAGTCAGCCGAGACTGGATCATATTCCGGCGCACCCGGTAATTTTTGGAGAAAATTTCGAGCAAAATCTGTCGATGCTTTAGTAGCAAAAACGTTATTTTGGGAAGCAATCCCCAAACCAAAAATCTAAAGCTATGACCCTAACTCCACACTGCAGTCTGTGATAAAAGTCCTTGCTCAGGGATTCTGGTTAAAGATGAACATGTCTGGCAATCTGTCCTCTCAAGACACCCCCAAAAGTGAAGAATAAAAATAACGGTATATGCCCGGAAGAGCTGGTGAAGAGCTGGCAGAGCACAAGCAGTTTACACACACTCTTGCATAACCAGGAGGAGAGAGTGCTGATGTAGCAGGTGGGTAAAGCACCACCGGAACTACTTGAGGACAGAGAAGGGGGAAGACACAGCCGCAACATGGCATCACGCCCCCAAAGAAAAATTACATAGGACAGAAGATAGCTGCAATCCCCCCAGAGGCAGAAAAGGTGTTCAGTGAGAGAGAAAATCTGATCCAGAATGTCCAATGTGGGACTTAAGATTTCTGAAATAACAGCAAAAAAACAGGTAAATTATCAAATCTACCACATAACTTCCTAAGAATGACCTGTCTAGTACATTACTGACCCACCCCAGGGTTCACCTGGAATTACACTGATGCACAATACAAAATAAAGAAAAAAAAAATCTTTAAGTTTGGGATGAAGGGAAGGATTGGGTCCAATTTAAAAGACCAAGGAGCAGTGTCACTGAGCAACTCTAAAAGCTTGAATCCAGCGGAAAGTATCTTAAATTCAGAGGGAATATGATTTACCCTCTAACATTACAGCTCCAGGCAAACAATACTTAAGGACAAAAGGTTGCCATTGTAAGACATGAAAGAATACAGACAATTCCTCTGCCCTTGAGAAGCTGAAATGAATCAAGGAGGAAGACACGAGATTTCATAAGCCAGCCCTGCTGGAGAGGCTCCCCAGGAACGGGACTCAGCAACAGTGCTATCGCTGGTATCTGTGTTCAGAAAACCAAGCAAGTGGAAACAAGAAGTGGCATAAAAAAGCAATGTAAGTGTAAGTACGGCACAGTGCTGATGTTGCCTCTACCACGATGCCGTAAGCACCGAGACCCGATTTAACGACATTCTCCCAACATGGCTGAGTACTAACGGTCCTTACCTAGTAGGACGCCCCAGGAAGCCCACAGACAATGTCCGGTTGATGTATCTAACACAAGTATAAGTACATTCTGTGTTTTTTAAAAAATGGAAGTATACTCTTTTGGTGATATCTTTTGGTAGTTAAAAAGTGATAGCCTCTGAGTAGTGCAAGTCGGGTTGGGCACGGCAGGAGACAGTTTCCTATAAAACTTTGTCTTATTGGATTTTAAAATATGCACTTACTACTTTTAATTATCAAAATATTTCAGGAGTAGGAAACTCAAATGCCGCCTACTCTGGCCAAAGCACATCAGGTTGCCCAAGAAGACCGTTCCAGACGGCTCCCCATCTGTAGCCCATCAAAGCCCCCCCACAGGCGACCAAGAACTTAGTGGGGGCTCTCGCTGACTCCCTCCCCCGCACGTCTTTGGAGTTTTAGCAATTAAACCTTAATCTTCACGATTTAGGGAAAACTTCTGGACCTCAGGGTCCATGATTGTACAATTACAGTCTGCTGGTTTAATGCACCTTCTGTTCACTGGACCTCCACGGCCCTTCCAACTTCTACAGGAAAATGATCAATTTCTGTAACTTAAAAATCCAGCACCCAAGACCTGAGAAGGAATCCTTGTGATCCCTACTGCCGAGACCCTTTGAGCGATGGGGTCCATTGCAGTCTGCCAGCCAGCTGGACGTCAGAATTGTCCAGGAAGTTTGTAAGAAATCTAAGTACCTAGGATGCTACCCCATTCCTGATGAACTGAATTCAATGTCTGGGGTCAGTCCTGAGACTCGACACGTTTTTTAAAAAGTGATTTTCATGCAGCCAGGCCAGAGATTGGCATTTGGGAGCCACTGATTTGGGCTCAACTATTGGTACCTCTAGCTTGTGTGACAGCAAACAGAATATTTAGAATTGGGAGGGGCTGCAAAATCTGAACCAAGACTGCACCGCGGGTCCCCCAAAAGCCTCACCCCTACCGGAACATCTCCCAGCAGCAAAAGTTACCTCACCTGATCACTCATGTCTCCAGACTCCCAGAGGGCAAACACCTTCTGCTCATCCGGGGAAGCAGCTGTCTGTGGGGGAAACTAACCGAGACCCAGGCGTGAGCTGGTCTCTTGTCTTTACCACACGGACCCACCGTCCTTGCCCCATCGCCCCTCTCTGGGAGGACACCAGCCACCCGCTTAAGGGCCTTGGAAGGCTGCAATGACAGAAGCGTGACACATCTGCCTTGAAGTCCACAGTGTGCTCATTAAGGTGGGGATGTGGGCTCTTCTGTCTTTCCCACTAGCTCACCTCTCCGCTTTGACATCAGTATTCTCCTTCCCGAAACACCAACTCTCAAATGTGTCCTAGGAAGCCTCCTCCAAACTCCCTGGAGCATCTGGGCTCCTTTCAGTCCCTTCCCACAAGGGCTGTGTCAGGGGTGGGTTTGTGGCCCTGCCCACCTCCCAAGCAACCCATTGCACTGGCCCTGGTAGGGAAGGGAGGTGGCCCAGGCTCTGGGTGCCTGGGGATGGGGAGCAAGGAAGATGGCACCAGGCACGGTGGGTTCCAGTCTTGGTGCCACAACACAGGTAGCAGTAATGGTTACTACCCCATATACAGTCACATTTGATCATTAAAAACCAAAGAGGTAGTGAAGTATTATGCCTCCAACGTCCATGAGAAAAGTCCAGATCAAAAAGGTTTACTTTCTGCCCGTGGTCACACAGCTATTAAGTAGCAGAACAAGAAGCTAAACAAGTCTGTGAAACTCTATTCGCTTTCCCTGGGCCTCAGCTCCCTGGTGTAAAAACATGAGGCTGGACAGACCTGAGATCTCTTCCACCTCAGATATCACCGTGATCTGGTCCCCACATAAGGATCATGG
This sequence comes from Micronycteris hirsuta, assembly GCA_004026765.1. Lineage (NCBI taxonomy): Eukaryota > Metazoa > Chordata > Mammalia > Chiroptera > Phyllostomidae > Micronycteris > Micronycteris hirsuta. Next base: position 47,338 of record PVJI01001593.1, on the reverse strand, counting down.
GGGGTGGGAAGGCAACGGGCGAGCTACAGAGAGGGCCACAGTATCCCAGACACCCACCCGACCAGGAGGAAGGAGTGTAGCAAGAGCAGGTCCTGGGGGCTAATGCAAGGTAAGCCTCACCTTATTCTCTCCTGCTGCCTAGGACAGCCTGGCCAACATCAGGCAGGCGCCCCTCTCTGGCCAGGTCAAGCTCAGAGAAAGGTGACCCTGCAGATAACTTTTCTGCAGGATCCATTTGCCAGGTGGTCAAGGAGCAGGGCCTCCAAGTAGGGCAGGGCCCCAAACCCCAGCACCTTCTGTAAGAGACCTCACCAAGGAGGCTCTCTGCCACCAGGGCCCAGCCTCCTGCAACGGCCCCACCAGCCTGGCGTCCGGAGCAGGGCCTCGCCTCCCGTCTTCTGTCCCTCACACACCCAGGGACGGGCCTTCGCCTCAGCTCACCCAAGGCTGCGGATGCTTCTGACCCTGCACTGCTAGCCTCAATTCTCCCTTGGTAAGAGGTGACGGCAGCCCACCTCACCCCGTTTGCTGCTAGGCCTGGGTAGAGCCTGGGAGGAAAGAAGAACCAGCACAGTTCTCCTAAGGCCACAGTCTGGCGCATTGCACCCTGAGCTAAGGAAACGGTCTCCAGCGCATGCTCTGCTCCTACATTTCCTGCACTCTGAGGCCCCGCCAACAGCAGGACAAGAGGCCTGGCCCCCAAATGCTAACGTAGCCTTTATGGACAGGGAGGCCCTTCAGGACCCAGGTACAAGCTGGGGACTCTGGTGAAAAGCTCAGCTCATCTTAGCTGAAGCAGAAAGGACTTAAGAGCTGGAGCCACTATGCTGACATTCAGAATCCAGCTCTGTCACTTCCTGGGCACCTAACCTTTAAACAGGTTCACCTCACTTCTCTGAAACTCGGTCTTCTCAACTGTGGGCTGCAAAAATCAATACTAGAAATCATCCTGAAAATGGCAAAGCTGACAGGAATGAACTGAGGTGCAGGCAGTGGTGCTTGGCCCTTACCCGAGTCCTCTGACAGAAAAACAAATGTTCGCCCACTTTAGAAGAAGGTGCAGAGTCCAAGGCTGATGCCCAGGGTCACCCAAGGCCACCACATGAGAGTGAAGATTCCAACCCAAGTCAGTGGTCTTCTCGAGTCCCCACCCTCGTGCTGGTAGGACTCAGGCCACTCCTGAGCAATCTGACTTCTCTCTTTGGCTCCTTTCTGCTACCCACCCTCACCCCAGGGCAGAGGGTAGCCATGTGTTGATGCCCCCACAGCACAGGCCTCACTTACAGGCACCAGTATCTGCTTGCAGCCAGCGGCCAGCACCGTGTCCTGAAGCATTCGGTCCGAGATGCCACTGAACAGTGTGTGGCCCGGGGGCAGGCTAGCCAAGTGCAGGTTGAAGAGGCGCTTCAGCTCACTCAGTGTGAGCACAAACTGTCTCTGGAAGGTGGTTTCCACGAAGGCCCGCAGTTCCTGGGCCACCGGGGTGCTGGCACAGCCGGGGGATGGGAGCCCATTGAAACTGTCCCCACCTGCAACCCGCCCAGCAGGCAGCCCATTGGTCAGCCTGCTGTGGAGGTCACTACTGGGGGCGGTGTCCATAGGCTCGCCTTCCTCCTCTTCCTCTCCCTCCTCACTCAGGGGCTCCTCCTTGATCCGCACACCAGGCAGGGCCCCAGACGCCCAGACCTGCTCTTTCCTCTGCTGCAGCTCCTGTGCCAGCAGCATGGAGTTCTGCTGGGCCCTGCTCTTGGCTACTTGGACCCGCTGGTCCCCAGAGACCAGCCCTGCAGGCCCTGTGGGGAGAGGAGGGCTGCTTAGGAGGACAGAGATTGGCCAGCAGAGGTTCCGAGACAAAGGCCCACAGCCCCTCTGCCCCAAGGACAATCTCTTCCATCCTGACAGGGGATGTCCTCCTGTCTAGAGCAAGGGGAGAGGAAGGATGCAGGCCAGCTGGGGCTGTAGCAAGTGGCCCAGCCTTGCCTTACCCCAGCCTTACCTAAGGGTTTAGCTACCCCAGCAGTGAGGGAAAAGAGAACTAGGAAAATCAGCTTCCCACACACAGAAATCCAAGCCAGGACAGGTTAGTGATGAGCTCCTGCCAATTTCTCTTGTCCTCCCTGCCCCCCATCTCCTGGCAACCGAAGAGAGCAAGCAGGTTTCAGGAGCCTGGGATCTAACACCGTCCTGAGTACAGAAGTGCTCAGTCCCTGCGGCTGAGGTCAGTGGGAAGGGAAGAAACCCTTCCTCCCACACACCCTGTCCCCAGGCCAAGCCCCCTGCCCTCCCCCACCCACCACCCGCCAAGCCCATTGTCAGGTGAGGGCCTGCCCAGGCAATAGCCTGCACACCTGATTGTCCATCCAGCTTCTTTGGCATGGTTTCATTCACAAGGTTATAGACTTTTTCTAACCTGAAAAGAAAAGTACAAACTTAATCCTAAACCACGTCCCCACCACATAGGCCATCCCGCCAGACACCGTGTGCTGGGAGCTCTGGCTGCCCTGCACGGCACAGGCCTGCCCCCTCAGGCTCTCACTCCTGAGGGCCCCGCCCCCACCGTCATAGGACAGACACCCCGAGATTCTGCCTCCAGCAACACTGTGACCAGCAGGGAGCGGCTGTGTCAGGTCTCCACTAGGATTCTGGGGTCAGCTAGTAGTATCCACCTAAGTGGGAGCGGGGCATGTGGCCCCAAATCTGCCTCACGCCCAGCAAGTCCTTACTTGGCCTGGATGCCCGCCCACAGCATGTGCTGCCGCTGGACCACGTCTGGGTGCTTCTTGATGAACTCCCCATCAGGCGGCAGGACGAACTCCCAGCCTCTGTTGATCCTCACCACGGCCATGTGTTCCAGAAAATCCTTCACGTCCTCTGCACAGAGCTGGGGGCAGGACGAGAGTGAGGCTGGCTAGCCTCCAACAGCTCCCTCTGCCCCTCCCTCCAGATTGATATCACTTACTTTTGTCACTGTTGCCACCTCTTTCCTTACCACCCACCGGCTCTGCGTGAACTTCCACATCTAAGGGAGAGAGAAGCACGTTTCCAGGAAGCAGAGACGGTGTTCCTGAGACTGTCCCCTGAACCTAGGCCACCGTCCTGGGGGTCTGGGGTCAGGCAGACTTGGGTGTGGATCTGGCTGTGAGTAGTCACATCAACTCCGAGCCCTTGTTTTTCTCCCTTGTAAAGGACCCCCAGGGTTGTCTCCTTCAGGAGAGTAGCTTGACCCCATCCACCCCTACCTAGACCACAAAGACTCCCCGGTCAGGGATGTCTTGCCCACTTGCCACCTACAATAACTCCGATTTGACCAGCCCCTCTTCCAGGCACCCAGACTAGATGGCATCTGCATGAACAGAAAAGAGCTGTCAGGCAGTGAGGGGCAAATGGTATATGCGTGCAGGGTGAGCGAACCTGGGAGTGAATACACACTGCACTCTGACCCCCTGAGACAAAGATAAAGCACACAGGCCCCTGGACAGTGACTGCCAAGGAGTTGAGCCAGTCAGAAAAAGAGAAGCCGTAGACACGCTCTTCAGCATAAGGCTGCCCTATGTCACCAGGCCTGCACACCACAGCCACGTGGGAGCTCTAAGGAGACAGACTGAGCAAACCCAAGAATACGGCTAAGGCAGGAACTGAAGTTCCGGATATGGGCATGGAGCAGGTGGGTGGTGGAACGGAAGGATGACCCAGCTCTGGAGTTGCAAAAGCCCACGGCAACAATGAGCACACGCATGATGGAAGCAGACACGCCCAGCGCTCCATAAACTGGGAATTGTCAGCCCTAGCCAAAGTCAGTGCAGTTCAGGGCTGTGGGTCAGTTATACCAGACTCTCCAATTATTCATAATGAACTTTAAATCTGGTCTGTTTCATAATTTTGATTTGTAAAAATCAACAGCCAAATCAAAAATACCACTCAAGCCAAATGAAACATGCTTCTTGGATAGAATCCACTCATGAGCCACCAATTTGCAACTCCCAGCGAGAGGAACTCAAAGGTTCCTATGAAGCCAAGACTCCAGGACTCCAAGAGGAAGGAGAAGGCAGAGTCCGAGCCTCCCGCCCTGCCCACACATACTTGCCCTTTGCCCACAGCCAAAGTCCTGGAATCCCTGTGCTGTCCCCATCCTCCTCCCATGGCCACCTCCCCCACAACCCCGGAGGCCAGAGAGCCTGGGCACTTACAACAAAGTCTCGGCCCCTGCAGAGCACCTCGGCGGGCACGCCACTGTGAGGACTGGAGGAGTCCTTGGGGTACAGGATGTCGCTGCCAATGAGAGTAGGGGTGGCAGGTCAGCCCCTGTCTTCAGCCCCATCTGACTCCTGTCCCCGGCCCAGGCTCCAAGTGAAAGCCCAGGTCTCTTTCCAATATGGGCTAGTACAGGCCTGGGCCCGACAGCTCTCCTCGGAGCCCATGCTGTCCCCCAGGAGCCTGGCTCTTGTGAACATATGTAGGAGAGAAAGTCCTTCCCCACACACACCTACCCCTTACAACCCTTACTTGACGCCCCCCACTCACAATGGGCTCAGCCTCAAGGCCCACTGCACAGCCATGAAGGGCCCAGGGGCTCAAAGACAGACATGGCCAGCCCAGGCCTCTGGGAAACCAGTGGGTCCCACATGGAAAGCAGGTGCAAGCCCAAGAAAGACTGGTGGTGGAGGGGGTTTGCGGGGCAGGGGGCTGGGACCTGGATAGGCCCTGAGCACAAGCTGGTTGGATCCTTAAGAGAATGGGGCCAGCACTAGGCTCAGAGAACTTCACAGCCCAGAGGCGAATGAACAGGCTCTGAGGCTTACTACACGCATTTCCACAGCACAACCATGTTCCCCTTGCCCAGGAACACACATACCACCCCTACACACCCCACACTGTTAGGGCCTCTGTCCCTGCTGCCCCACAGCCCACCCCCCAATCCCAAATCCTACCTGGCCACCAACTACGACCCATCCTTTGAGGTTAAGCTCTGTGTCCACCCCCTTCCCATAAAAATTCTCTGGGGACAGGGACCTGGCCTATGTTATTCATTGCTACCACAGAGAGGGGAGGTGGCTGCTAAGCAGGTGTTGAATGAATGTGACCCAGGCCCTTGACCTCTACATTCAATGTGCCTGCTCTTGCCCCTCAAACCCGAGGACACGGACAATGTCTGAATGAGAGTATCCCACAGGGCAAAGGAGAAGCAATTAGACACACTGAACAAATACACAAACTTTGCATCATCTCCTCACAGGGACCCAAAGGGGCATTACAGGCCTTGGTGTGGCAGTGAGGGCAGCGTCAGGGCAGAGATTACAACAGGACCTGAAGAATATGAAAGGTCCAGGAGGCCCTACCTTCACGTCACAGGGACCGACCACCAGCAGCACCAGGAGCACATGTGGCGCTGAGCAAAGCTCCAACCCCAGCTGTAGGAGTCTCACTGCCAGGCTTTGGCAAGTATCTGCCTCTCTGGGCCAGTGTCCTCTGGTGTATAATGGGATGGTGCCTGGATCTTGTTCATGTGTGACATAAATATACACAGGGCCCCATTTAATGAATGATGTGCTGTCGTGAAGGTATTCCATAATTAAAGATACCAACCAGGTACAGGAGGCCCCTGCTTCCAGTGAAAAGGCACCACCATGTGGCCCGGACACAAATATACTTTATAATTTACTTAGCTAACCAACTAGGAAATGATGGACTTTTTGCAGTGAATCACTTTCTTAAAAATTTGTAACAATTTCCACCCTGGCTGGTGTAGCTCAGTGGATTGAGCACGGGCTGCGAACCAAAGGGTTGCCAGTTCGATTCCCAGTCAGGGCACATGCCTGGTTTGCAGGCTAGGTCCCCAGTGGGGGCCACATGAGAGGCAACCACACACTGATGTTTCTCTCCCTCTCAGAATCTCCCTCCCTTCCCTTCTGTCTAAAACATAAATAAATAAAATCTTTAAAAAATATATTTTAAAAAAATTGTTACAATTCCTTTTTTGACAGATATTTCACCTTAGACTGTACTTTATTACAAGTGAGTACTTTAGCCAGTGTGGCTCAGCAGACTGAGCACCAATCTGCGAACCAAAAGGATGTGGGTTTGATTCCCGGTCAGGGCACTTGCCTGGGTTGTGGGCCAGGCCCCCAGTTGGGGGCGTTTGAGAGGCAACTGATCAATGTTTCTCTTGCACATCAATGCTTCTCTCCCTTTTCCCCTCCTTTCCCTTCTCTCTAAAAATAAATAAGTAAAATCTTTTCTAAAAAAAGTGAGTACTTTATATTATACCATTTAGAACTAATATAAATCAAATGCACATAAAAAGACAACCACACTATATTTACCAAGGGTCTTCCCTGAGCCAGGCATTATACTGAGTACAAGGGATGTAGGGGCGTCAACACAGATAGTCCCCGCCCCCTTGAAACTGGCAGTCTGGTGTAGGGGGCAGACAGACTAGTAGAGGAATCCCAGGAAAAGAGAAACTACTGAAAGTCACAAATTCAAGATCAGTGAACTGCAGCAACGCTCATCAAAAAAAATTCACACCCAGACACATCTTAGTGAACTGTGGAAAGCCAAAACAAGAGGGACGCAAATGTAGAATACCTTCAAATGCTCTACCTAGAATTTATACCCAGTAGAAAATACCCTTCAGGAACCAGGCTGAAAGAGACACTGTCAGATAAACGAATGCCAAGGAAACTGACCCCCCGCAGACTTCATTAAAAGAAATGCCATGGCATTCTTCAGCAGGAGGAAATATCCCAGACAGAAATTCAGAGACACAGAAAAGAATAATGAACAAAATCAAAAGGCAAATACGTAAGCAGATGGAAAGAATACTGACCAGATAATATAATGTCTTGTGGGGCTTAAAGTAAAGAATGATAACATACAAATACAACAGCAAGAGCATTGGAAGACATACGTAAAATATTTTGAGTTCTTTGAATTATCCTGGATGAGGGTAAAAAGCAATTAATATAAACTGAGGCAAGTCATGAATGCATGCTGAAATCTGTAGGGAATCACTAAAACAATTAAGAAAGGATAACTTCCAAATTAACAGGAAAAATGGAATAATGAAAGAATCCAGTAGCAGGTAAGAATGAATATAAAATGCAGTGTAGGCAGGACAAATAGAAAACACTATATATATTTAAACCCCAAATATCAGCAATCACATTAAACTTAAGTGGATCAAGTGCTCCCACTGAGCAGCTAGAGCTGATCTTACCTCTTTACCACCCAGTTTCCTTGGACTAACATTGCCACCTTCTGGATGCCACGCAAAACAGCCACCGAGTCGATGGAGGGGCCGAGGAGGCTCATCAAGTTGGCAAAAGGCATAACCTTCACTGAGGATGCAGAAAAGGGAAGTCAGACAAGGGAAGAGGAGCCCGGGGCCATCCTCTGTCCCCCACCAGGTCTGCAGTGTCAAGTTCAAACAGCAACCCCAGCACATGCATGACAACTGGGGTACCAGTATAATAACACAACCCACTGGACCCCGGAGGAAATGCTTATGAGGAACTGGGTGCCAGGAGGCACAACCCCTTCTACTCATGCCCAGAGGTTTCAAAATGCCCCCATGATCATCTGGCTGGTAAGTGTCAGAGCCAGGACTGGACCCAGACTGGTCCAGAGTCCAAGCACTTAACCACTGTTCTCTGTTCAGCCCAACTACCTGAGCCCCCCGCCCAGGTGAGCAAGGGAAGGCCTGGGGAAGGCCCTCAGTCCTCTGTAGGCCCAGGCACAGGGAGCTCCCCTCTGCTCAGGCCCCAGAGATCCCTGAATGAGCCCCGGAAAAAGAACCCAGGGCCTAGGACTCAGCTTGGAGGGGTCAAGGCTCAGGTCTCTCAGTCACCAGCTTCAGGTCCCTATATGTTCTGGCCCTCCAAAGTTTTCCAAGGAAGAGCCCATACCTGCTGTGTGGGCGCCACAACACAGCGCAAGTGACTGTGCTGAAGACTACCCCCCCTGTCCACACGCAGGGCTCAGCGTCAGCCCTCACCTCTCCGAGCCCTCAGCCCAGCCTCCAGGAGCCACCTTAGTCCCACCTTATAGACAAATAAACTACGGGTTAGGAACGTGAGAGACCTGCCCAAGTTCACACAGCAGGGGAGTAATGAGGGCGGCACGGAAAGGCTGATCCCTGAGGGACGCGTCTGCTGGAGAGCGTTTTTCACAGACCAGGACGCAGACGAGAAGCCGGGCAGCTTGGGTACAGGGAGCCTCTGGCCTCAAACTTGGTCCTCAGCCTGTCCCAGACTTAGGAAGTGGAGGGTATGATGAGCACGTGTGAGCACCCACCATTCTTCATCAGGATCTTGATCTGATCGGCCAGGGGCAGGGTGCGCAGCTGGGCCATGGACAGGACGTTGCTGGGGGCCACAGGTTTGTCTCTGTTAGAAATAAAAGCGCTGTGTCAGAGGTGGCAGGCAGGGGGCCACGGCGGGGTGTCCAGCCACCTCTACTCACTTCTCCTCCTCCTGGCTGGGCGGCATCAACATCATGAGGTAGTCACTGGGGAAGAGGGGAGAGGGCAGGGTCAGCAGCCCCAGGGCATCTCCAACCCACTGCACCCGTGAACCCATGCTGTTCCCAGGCTGAAGCCTCCTTGTCCGCAGTCAGTGAGAGGCCCACCCCCACCCCACCCCCAGCTAGAGAAAGGAGGACCAATCTCTTTGACACGGGGCCCCCTCCCACCGCCCTCCTCCAGGCTACAGAAGGAGCCACAGTCCCAAGGGAGGACCCACACCAGTGTCAGTCCCAGCCAGACTCACCTGGGTGACTTGACAAGCTCTGTGTTCTCGACCCCATTGGAGCCCTGGCACAGCAAGTACTGGCGCTCGTGCTCAGAACGGCTGTCCTATTGGGGTGGCAGGGCAGAGGGAGGACCCTCAGCTGAAGCCCCAGGCCTGGCAGCCCCATGCCCTCCGCCTCCCAGTTCTCATCCCTGCATCACTATCCTCCAGCCGCCCAAGGCTGGCCACAGGATCACATGCAACCCAGGAGGCTCGCCACTCCAGGCCTGTGATAGGGCCTCAACCAACTACCTTCCAGGCTTTATGACCGCACAGCCCCAGCACTGCGCTCAATGCCCTGTCTGTGACACAGGACACTAGGAGCGGTGATGAAAATGACAGCTGACATTCGGTGAGCACCTACTGTACGCGAGGCTCTGTACCAATGGTTGTATGTATACCAACTCACCTATCCTGAAAATAATGCTACCAAGTTAGGTCCTACTATTATTCCCATAAGAAAGAGATTCAGAGAGATTAGGTAACTTGCCCAAGGCCACACACTAGGAAATAGCAGAGGTTCTGGAAGTCTGAGTCTCACACTGAATCAAGCCTCTATCAACACATATCTCTCCCCAGGAAGGTTCCAGAAAATCAGGACTCCACCCCACGAAAAATGCTGGGGACCCAAGCCTGTGGTGTGTTGGGAGCTAATACTCAATTTCTTCCCTCCCTCCGTACATATTCAGGAACTGGGTTAAGACAAGGCAGGAGGTGAAAACCAAGCACAGTAAAAATCACCCTTAGCAGGTAACATGTTGACTCTGGCCATGTGAAAGATGGCCGGTTCTCCACAGAGCACCAAATCAAGTGTGCTTGAGTTCGGGGCCCACAGTGCATGAAAAACATGTGACCAAACCCCAAGCTCACTCTGAGCCCAGCAAGATGTTCACACTGGGGAGAGCCTGGGGCTGCGCCCAAGACCAGGAGCAGCAGATCCAGCCCCACTTCACATGCCCTTCCTCTGGGTGCAGAGTGGATCAGCTAGCATGGAGGACACACTGTCCACCAGACTTAATCTCCTTTCCCTGTGGTGTTAATAAGTGGCCACAACTGAAGTAAGGCAGAGGTGAGACAGTGAGGCCACGCTGCCACACTTCCTGAGCACTGGGGCTCTTCCCCCAAGACCCCGTCCTGGGAGGCTCAACACTGGACTGAGGACCCAGCTCACCCTCAGGCCATAGTAGTGCAGGTGGACCCAGGGCTCCTCAGCGTGCTTCTTCTGCAGAAATTCATAGGACTGCACACGGCGCTGGCGAGCCTGCTCCGACTCAGGCCGAGAGAACCGCACCTGGGGGATGGGAGGCAGCATGGCCTCAGGCCTCAGCCCCCCCAGGAGGCCAGAGGACCGCACATCTGGGGCATTTTCCACTCCCACCTTCCCCTCATTTCCTGACACAGGTCTTTTAAATTCAGTTCTAACCATGACCGGCTCTGTGACCTGCCAACAAAGGCTAGGAAACAGCTTTCTCAGGGTACTGGCTGCCTAACGCCCAATCTGTTTCCACTTACTGGTGGCAGCACCCACATTTTCCTATGAAAAAAACCAGTTCCCCTTTAGTTCCTACCTAAGAACCATCCCCCAAAACTTACATTCACCGCTACAGGAGGGGACAGGTAACTCAGACCTGGACAACTTGTACACCAAATCCTCTTAGCCACAGGGACTGGTTCAGGGTTGACCAAGCCAATGGGTCCAGTCTGAAACTTTACTTAGAAGTAATGGAAAGAAGTTTCTTTTCCCCTGGGGTCTTAGAAGCTGGGAGGAGGTAAGTCTGGAGCTGGGACAACTCTCTCTACCACTGGGGACAGACATCTTGCCTGAGAAAGATGCCAAAGAGAAAAACAAAACCTAGAGATGGAGAAATTGGGTCTTAATGACAGACTCTGAGCACCTAAATTCAGCCATACCTAAAGTTGCCCCTCAATTTTTCAGTAACAAGGATCGATACATTCAGTTTTTTCACCTGTGCCATTTAGATCTGATATCTGCTGCTTACAGTTCAGATGGAGCCAAGTCCCCAATCACCTCCCTGCGAATGGATTATAGAATTCAGGGACTCTACAGAGGGCCTTGAAGGCACACAGGTCTAAGACTGGCTTGTTAAAAGGGCCAGAGTGCCCTGACCTATGTGGCTCAGTTGGTTGGGCATCATTCAGCAAAGCGAAAGACTGCTAGTCAGGGCACATGCTTGGGTTGCAGGTTCAGTCTCTGGTTGGGCCATGTGTGAGAGGCAACCGATATTTCTCTCCCTTTCTCCCTGCTTTCCTCTCTCTCTACAAAGAAATACACTTTTTTAAAAAAAGGGCCAGAGTCCCCAAGAAGGGAAAGAGTTATCTAAGGTCATCCAATAAGCTACTGAGAGAACAGATGGGTCCCCCACATTGGTTATGCCAGAATTCACTAAATCTTCACGGATATGCAAACATTCATAACTGCAGCCACACTATGTACTGTCCACATCATCTGTGCAGTGTTTTTCTTTAAATACTTAATCATTTTGATCTAAATATACTTAAATGGGGGAGATTTTATAAGCCATAAATGGAAGGTCAATATTCTTCTAACAATCTCTAAAACACAGGAACAACTATTAAGATAGGAATTCTTCAAACATGCACCGCTTAAGAGAATCACATGGTTAGTTAACATGGGACTGTGGCCCTGTTATAGCAAGGGCGTCAGGGCACAGGCAGTGTTTGCATGGGCACTGGGCCCCTGAGCCCCTGGGCCATGGCTTCCTCTTCTCAGAAATTCCAGGCAAAGCCAGGATCCCATGTCTCACACACACCTGGGGCCACCACCCTATTTGCAGCTGGGACAGCTCAGCGGGGCAGAGGTAAGGCTGTCTCTCTGGGTAGTCCAGCAGGAAGGCTCTGAAGAACACACTGTTTCTGCATCTGTGTCACAGAGAGTGCACATTCTACACAGACCCCCCGCTCCTGCTCTCTAGACCACTGAGCTATAAAACAGGCCCTGCTGCCTCCCTGCTAACACCCTCCCCTCTTGGGCTAGAGCTCACCGTGATCTGCTTCACATCTTCTTCTGCCTCGTCCTGCGAAGAGTCTCCTGCAGCAAGAAAAACTAGGCCTGCTCGCAACCTCTAGTGGATCCGCCATTTCCCACTCTCAACCCCGTCCCCATGGAGGCCCCAAGCAGCAGTGTCTGTGAATTTTCCTTCTAGATGCAGGTAGTGGTTCTCAAGTTGATGCAATTTTGCCCTCACCTCCACCCCAAGGGACATTTGGAAATGCAGAGACATTTTGGGGGGCAAGTACTACTGGCACCCAGTGGGTAGAGGCCAGGGATCCTGCTAAGTCTTTAATCCATCCCTTTAACACTTTCCCCATGGCCAACCCATCCTGCCAAGTCACAGAGACAACAGGGTTGCGGGGCGGGGTCAGAGCTCACCCTCATTGGCTGCCTCCCTCTCTCGGTGCTTGGCATCTGCCTTATCCAGGTAGGAGAAGCTGGGCCGCAGCTGCAGGATGCCGTGTAAAGGCGTCAGGTGGAGCTCACCTGACAAAGGAAGAAGTGCTTGGACCTGACTCTAGGAATTGAGCTGACCCACCCAGCCTGGCTCAAGGCAGGCAGTCACCTAGAGCCCCAGACTCCCCAAAGACCCTGGCCCAATGCCAAACCACCTCCCACCTCTGATCCTAGAGCCTTGGGACCACCGGGATGACCCAACTGGCCCTCCTGGACACAGCGAACACACAACTGGGTCAGATCACGAATCCAGACTCAAAGCCTGCCTGCAGACCCTCCTCCACATGCATTCAAGGCTCTCCTGACCCTCTGTCCCACTGCCCTCCCTCCAGCTGCTTCCTCTGACCGCAGCAGGCGAGTAATCCACAAACACACATGCTCTTTCCCCACCAGGCCTTGGTTGGATCACCCTCACTGCCTCCCCATTCCCCTATATACCCAGAGTTCCTCCCTTTCTCATCCTCCCACCTCTTCCTACCAGAATCCCACCCATCCCATTAAGAAGTCAGCTACTGTGAATGTGGCCAGAGAAGTAGCTCCCGAGGTGAAAGAGTCTCTGATGAAGGTCATGGTAGTTCCCTGTGAACCAAACTGTGCCCTGGGAGGCAGTGCACAAAATCAATTTTACAGATGAATGTGGGCTTCAAAGAGAAGCAATCAGGGGCTAGGGCTCTGCGAAAGCTGTCTTGTCGGGACCCCAGAGGGAGCGGAACGCTCCAGACAAGGAGTAAATACACGGACGGTCTGGCTGCCAGAATGTGGGGGTAAAGAGAAGTATAATTACTTGATGCTACTTTTGATTCTATTCTGTTTCCTAAGTGCTCACACTTGTTTCATTTATTACTTCATAAACTCTAAATATATTTCCAGGCCCCTGTACTTTGAAACAGCTTTGAGATATAACTCACACACGATACAATACACCCACTTAAGCCAGACAATTCAATGCACTCTAACACTGGAATTGTACAACCAGCACCACAATCGATTTAACGTTTCATCATGCCCCAGAGAGTCCTATCCGCATCATGAGTCCTCTGCAGCCCCTGGCAACCACTCCTCTGCTTTCTGTCTCTGTGGATTGGTCTGTTCTGGACATTTCATACGGATGGAATCACAAAGCGTGGTCTTTATGACTGGCCACTTCCACGTGGCCCGCTGCTCTCCACTCTCCAGGCTCATCTGTGGAACATGTATCCATCCCTCACCCTTTGAGATGCCTAAGAATCTACTAAGTGGCTACACTACACTGTCATTTGGGCATCAAGCTCATGGACAGACAGCTGGATGTTCTTTTTTTTGCTATTATGAATAATGCTGCTGCGAACATCTGTGTACAAATTTTGACGTGGACACAGCTTTCATTTCCCCTGGGTAGATGCTGTGTAGGAAGGAAATTGCTGGGTCATAAGTACCTTGTTTTTAAAACATGACTCTACCACCTGTCTCAAAAGTTATGCTGTGTATGTCTGTGTCCCAAGAGGACAATGACCTGGAACCCTGTCCCTGTCAGAATGAGCAATGACAATGAGTTGACAAGATAGTCAACTCTGGTCCACTTACAACCTGTTATTTGCACAAGCTGCCTGGCCCTGCAGGTATCTAGCATTTGGGGGAGGAGGGTCTGGACACCAGACTAGGTACCAGACTAGGGCAGCCCTCTCCCATCCCAGCCCCCGCCCCCACTTCCCTCTGCCATCAGCCTCCATGTGCCACGGCAGCCCAGGGTGCCCAGCCAAGGTACCTTGCCTGTAGAGCGCAGCAGCATAGCGGGATGTGTTACTGGTGGTCTGGGAGGAGCAGAATGTCTGCTTATCCATCAGCTTCCTGAGAGCACAGGGAGAACACGTGTCCAGGGGAGGAAGCGCCTAACCCAGGCCTGGCAGGCACAGCCCCTCCACCCCAGATACCCAACAGCCAGGGACCAAGCCCACAGGACAGGCTACATGTGCTGCAGGAGAGAAACTGGAGCAACAGAACCCAAAGCTTATGTGGGCCCCAAGAGACAAGCAGGAGGTGGGAGCCCCTACTCCTCTCAAGGGGCCTGGGAAGAGCTTGGTAGGAGGAGCCTTTCCCCAGAAGACGTGTCCTGCAGGGAAGGGTCTGCACTAGGCCCAACTGCTCCAGTGTGGATGCCAGCAGGGAGCCCAGCCACGGCGCATGGGCCTCAGTGTCTTTGAGGCCTCTGTAAGGCTCGCTCTGGAACACAGAGACGCTGGAGGCCTGGGGCTGGCGACTCACGAGGAGTATGTGCTGGTCTCGTCTGCGCAGGCACCATCCACGTTCAGCGCGATCTGCTCCCCTTTGCTGCGGCAGTAGTTGGGGTTCAGAGTGTCGATGGCCATCTCAAGCTCTACCTAGAGGTAGGAAGCACCCCCACCACAGGCTATGAGGACCCCCAACCACGCCAATCCTGACCCTACCCAAAAGTAGGACAGACACACATCCTCCCCAGGGGCATCCAGGCTTCAGTCTACACCACAGAACACAAATGCCACTTCCAACAGAAAAGGCCAGAGTGGTTTTTTTGTATAACAGTTTTGTCTGCCCCTTCCCCCAAGCTCCACTCCCAGAGATCTATATCTGGGATTAAAAATCAAGAGGTTTCTCATAAAAATCTTACTTCCACTTTCTCTAGAATATTCAGTGGCACTGGCAATACTGGAAGGACATGTCTCTGTGGCAAAGGGCCTAGTGCTGCAGCCGCCCCAGCGCTAGATCTCCAGCCGTCCGAGTCCCGCCACCCCGCCCCCTCGAGGCACCGGATGTCTCACACTAGGCCTGCTTCACACTGGCCCCCGCCACACCGGTGAACACGAGCCCCCAGTGCCATTCGCTAACTGAAATCTCACTCTTCCTGGCCTCTCCAGAGCTGCCCACCCTCTTTATTTCTGGAAACTCCTCCCTTTTTCAGCTTTCAAGGCCCTACAAGTTGCTGGTTCTCCGAACTCTCCATTCACTCCTTCTCTGAGCTTCTACTCACCAAAGGGCTCATCTCCTCCTCCCCACGAGCTCCCACCCAGCCGCCCACTGCCGCCACAGAGGGCAGCCCCACCTTCTGCTGCTTGGGCTTGATCTTGGCTGAGAGGTGTGGAATGTCATCGTAGGTCATCGAGGCTGGACGCACGGGGTACTGGGGAGGGCAAGGGAGCCATCAGTGCACCTTGTCCAGGCCCGACCAGAGCCACTCAGGAAAAACTGACCAAGAAGTCCCACTGTCGCCTCACCCCCACTGAGTCCAGAGACCCCTGGTCTCCACCCAGCCTCCTTCCAAAGAGCTTTTAGATGTCTCGGACTTTCAAGGGACATGCTCAAGTCTCAGGAACCCAAAGCCTACACACATCACCCCGTGGGCTCTGGCACCCACAGAACAACCGCCATGGGAGTCAAAACTGAGGTTGGAGGTCAAACTACCAGTCTGCAGGCCACCAGGTAGGAGAGGACAAGGGAAACAGACCACGAGGGAGCAAAGAGGGAAAACAAGATTGGCTAAGTACTGCTCTTTGCTGAAGCCAGACGAGGCCACACGGGAGATCATTATCCCAGTCTCTCCCCTTGCTTTTGTGTGACTTTCCCATCGCGGAAAGTTAAAAACAGAGAAGGTCTGCCTGCTACTGGGTGAACAGGTGAGGCAAGGTTTGGGCTGACTTTCAAAAAGCACCACAACAGCCTTGGGAATGAGCCCGCAGAGGTGCGGCAGTATACAAAGTTAGTACCTGTGGGAGCCACATTATAATGGTCAGCCACATTCTAGCCAAGGAAATGGCTGTTTCCTAAAAGCTCACTTCAGTAGCAGCACAGTGGCCCTTCCATGCTGCCTGGGCTGAGCCTGGGGCAGGAACCTGGAGCGTAGGTGCAGGAACGGCCTGCAGCCCAGCCTAGAGCCCAACCCATCTTGCCGGTGCCCCTGCAAAGGGCCTGGGCTGGAAAGAGTGCCACTGAAGGGCACAGGTTCTGCAATCAGACAGCCCGAGTCCTGGTCCTAACTCGGCCACTAGCTTCTTATGAACTTGGGCAAGCCCCTCGCCTCCAGCACACATAGCCTCACCACACAAAGCGTGGCACACCCTGAACACACACGGGGTCACCGCCACCAGCACCAGTCCCACCATCACTGTATGGTCAGGGAAACAGGTGCGGAAGTCCCAAACGAAGGCCTCCAGCCCAAAAGCCTATAAAAGCAGAGCCTAGGGGAGAGAAGGCAGCCCTCATCCCAAGCACATGCTTGGAGCACTGCTGCTGCCATGGACAAAAAATACTTAAAACAATAACTTGATTGTTGAGAATGCAAAATGATACAAAACAGTCTGGCGGTTCCTCAAAATGCTAAGTTTCCATGTGACACAGCAAATCCATTCCTAGGGATGCACCCAAGAGCAATGAAAACACATATCCACCCAAACACTTGTACAAGAATGTTCACAGCAGCATTCGTTATTCCTACGAGTCAAAAAGTGGAAACACCCAATACCCATCAATGGGCATGCATAAGCAAAAAATGGTGTGCGTATGTCCATACTACGGGCTTATTCTTCTATGGCTGCCTCAGTTTCCTGTCTTGGAAATGACAGACTATCTAACCCACCCACAAGAGTAAAGAGAACTGTCCTATCACACACTGTGAGGTCTCCCATTGTTCCTGGCCCCCACTTACTGCATTTCCACCACCCCACCAACAATTGCTTTCCCCTCCTTATCTCCATGTCCCACAATTACCTGAAACAGATAGAGCTTCTCTGCCAGACTTTTGGCCAAGTAGACATCGATCTGGAAACAAGGGAAGAAGACTTAACCAGGACAAAGAACCCTGAGCCTGACCTGCCCTGCTAGCATGAGCGGTAATCGCCCCAAAGCAACCCGGGATCGAGGGAAGAGCTCAGCTATTGCTAAAACACAATGGAACCAAGTCTCCAATCTGGATATATCCAGGGCCCCCCTCCCTACAGCTCTCAGGGGGCCAGTACAAGAGTCCAGCTAGCCCCTATCCAGGTTCACAGTAATCCAATAAAATGCCTCTTCCCTGGGGCTGCCCAGACCAGGCAGCATCCTGGAGCTGGAGTAAATGCTTTTCTGATGCAGAGGAGGCAAGGAAGGTGTCTTCCATGTGCCTTCCACCACCAAGCCTGGATCAACCTATCTAGGGTGGTCTACAAGCCCCTTGGACACTGACCAGCCCTACTTCCTTTCTTCTCAACACTAACCACCCTGCCCCACCATGTGGTAGTTGACCTTCCTGCTTTCCATCTCTTCACAGGAACCATGTACTCTCCCACATCCAGGCCTCAAGGACTAGTGAAGGGCCATCAGGCACAGGGCTGGCTTGTGTGAGGAGCCTTCTAGTGGAGGGAACAGCATGTGCAAAGGCCCAGAGACTCTAGAATGTGTCCTGATCTGAAACTGCCTTCCCCACTGTCTGCTTCTTAAGACTCCTCCCTCCTCAGTCTCTCCGCAGAGATCCTAATCTGCCTGAAGGGGGGATAGGAACACTTTCTCTCCTCACTGCTGTCACAGCCCCAGATGGATCCAGTAAATAACTGCTGAATGAGTAAGGTAAAGGGGAGATGTCAGACTCATTCATCAATTCAACAAATAATGCCACTAACTACGTATTATGTCCAAGGAACTGAACCTGGCTTTGTGAACACAGTGAATAGAATAAAAGCTCTGCTTTCACAAGTTTACATTCTAGCGGATGAAGAATTATGTCTAATAAGTATTGTGGCCAAGTGCAAGGCCAGTCCAACATAAGGGGCTAGAGTGCTGTGGGGTGCGGGGCAGTGTGCAAGAGGAGAATGCCACATGAGCACAAGAGTGGTCAGGGGAGCTGTTCTGACAAGGAGATGCTGGATCAGAGATCTGAAGGGAACGAGAGGCTCAGCCAGGCAGGTACCTGGGAAAAGAAGCTCCCAGCCTGGCCTGAGGAAGGACGGAAGGAACCCAGTCCCGCTGCCTGCAGCCCTGGGAACAGGCACTTCTCCTTGGCAGCCCGGGCAGAGGGTAGATAGCAGCAGTTACCTCCTGTATGACTGGGTCATCCTCTTCATTGGCCATACTAGGGGGGAGCCAGCTGTGAGATCCTCAGACTCAGCCTGTAAGGAAGAGCAGAAGACTTGTTAGTCAGTTGTTCAGCCGTCACTCCGCAGTGCCCATTCAGTGACAGATGCTGCCCTGGGACGGAGGAACCTAAGGCAAACAGAAGTAGATCTTCTTTCTACATGTACCCTGAAGTCAACAGAGGATGGCCAATTATATAATCCATAGCTCCCCCCAAAAGAGAGAAACAACCAAACAATGGGTGCAGACAGGTGGATATGAGTTGTACCTGTGGGAAAGAATGACCAGTTTTAAGGGTTTTGACCGCTGACAAAGAATTTGCCACCAAGCAGGAAAACGGAGGCTGGCTGACCCAGAGCCATGATCACAACACTCCAGAACCGACTGGAAGCCATGGGGAGGTTTTAAAAAAAGAGTCAGAGATTTCCAGTCAAGATGCTGGAGTAGGAAACCCTCCTCCCACAGCCACATCAAAACTACAACTAAATTACAGAACAACCACCCTTGAGAACCACCTGAAGACTATCTGAAAAGAACTCTCACAACTAAGGATATAATGAAGCCACATCGAGGAGGGGCGGAGACCAAAACAGGTTGGCCCCACACCCACACGTGGAGGTGAAGAATTGGAAAGGACAGGTTGGCTGCAGAGCTCTCCCCGGAGGAGCAAGGGGTCCAGGCCACACACCAAACTCCCCAGCCCGTAGCGCCAGTGCTGGGAAGAAAGCTCCCACAACAGCTGGCTGTGAAAACCAGCAGAGTCTCCACGCAGGTGAGATGAAGGGCTGCTGGAAACCCAGCTGTACTGTTAAAGGGCCGGCACAGACTCACTCACAAACACGCCTGCTCTGGGCTTAAGCACTGGGGTAGCAGCTCAAAAAAGCACCAGGGACAGAAAGAGTGAACCTGAACCGACTAGCTTCAGGACAAGGGCTGGGGGAGCAGCTAGGGGTGGTTCTCTCTGGGGACAAAAGCGCTGGCAGGTGCCACTGTTTCTTTGTTGAGCCCTCCCCAACCCAGCCAGGACACAGCAGGGTGTTAAATCTAGGCTCTCCACTAACCTAACCAACATCTTTCCCCAAACAGAGGTGATTCCCTGAGACCCTGTTCCACCCAACGCAGATGCTCAGCCAGAGCCTCTTTCAGTGGCTCCTTCACAGAGGCAGCCTGCCTTACTTCATGCTGAGGACTCTCTTAAAATCTCTCTAAGGTCCACAAAGCTCAAACAAGTGGTGGCTGGCCTCGCTGTGCCCCATACCTCTTACTAAGTGTCCTCAAGCCTGGCACAAGCAGTAACTGGTCTCAGCTTGCATTCTAACTCCAATCATGTGGCCCCAAACCTGTAATAAGTTACATTCGGTATTGACTTGGAATGTAGTTTCAACCAAAAGGCCACAAGCCCAGCACAAGTGGCAGCGGGGCACCTACCAAAGGGTCACAAGACAGGCCTTAGTGGCAGGCAGCCTGGGTTCTCGGCCTAGCCTCTCCGAAGCACCACTAAGTCCAGCACGACTGGTGACCAAAAGCAGATCACTTTGTAGCTGCTACCAAGGGACCCCAAACCGTTCACAAACAGTGCCCACCTTACCCTGTAACAGAGCCCCTCCTAAGAAGCCCCAGAATCAACAAACCCAGCGGCCAGCTTCAGATAACAGCAGAGCACCACCCAATTAGCTACACAAACATATCCAAAGGATGAACTAGGTGAACATCAGAGCCCCACTAAAGCAAATCTCATTCTACGGGGTCAACACCCGAACAGCTTGTCCACTAAAGTCACACTTAGCTGCCAGAGCCTGTCAGCCTGAGGGTCCATCCTACCCCCTGATGTACCAACAGCAATACAGGCTCGACTACAACAGGACAAACACAACCCACACAAGGGACAACCCTGGAGCACCAGACTCAGGTGACCAAGACAACTGCACCACTGGGCTCCACAAGACACCTACTGCATTAGAACACTACACCAAGACTGGGAGATGTAGCAGCTCTACCTAATACAAAGAAACAAACAGACAGCCAAAATAAAGCAACAAAGAAACATGTCCAAAATAAAAGAACAAACAAAACTACAGGAAAAGTACTAAACAAAATGGAGGCAGGCAATCTATCAGATGCAGAGTTCAAAACATTGGTTATAAGGATGCTCAATGAACTTAGGAGAAAAGTATTAATAGATGAACTCAGTGAGAACTTACACAGAGATAGAAAACATGAAAAAAGTCAGAAATGAAGAATGCAGTATCTGAAATAAAGAATACACTAGAAGGAATCAACAGCATATTAGATGAAACAGAGAATCAAATCAGCGATTTGGAAGACAAGGCAGAAAACATCCAATTAAAACAGCAAAAAGAAAAAAAGAGTCCAAATTTTTTAAAAAAATGACCATAGTTTAAAGGACCTCTCGGACAACATCAAGAGTAACAGAATTGGCATCATATGGCTCTCAAGAAGAGAGCAAGGGACTGAAAAACTATTTGAAGAAATAATAATGGAAAGTTTCCCAAACCTGTCCAAGGAAACAAGACATACAGAAAGTGCAGAGACCCAAACAAGATGAACCCAAAGAGGCCCACACCAAGAAACATAATAATTAAAATGCCAAAGGTTAAGGACCAAGTAAGAATCTAAAATAACAGCAATAGGAAAGCAGTTAGTAATGTACAAGGGGAATCCCACTGTCAGCTGATTCCTCAACAGAAACTTTGCAGACCAGAAGGAACTGGCATGAAATATTCAAAGTGATAAAAAAGCAAAGAACTACAACCAAGACTGCTATACCCAGCAAACATTATCACTTGGAATCAAAAGAGAGATAAAGAGGTTCCCAGACAAGAAAAAACTGTAGGAGTTCACCATTAAACTAGTATCACAAGAAATGTTAAAGGGACATCTTTAAGTAGAAAAGAAAACGTAAGAAACATGAGTAAGAAAATATAAGGGTGAAAAACTGCCTACTGACAAAGACAAACACATAGTATTGGGTTGGCCAAACAGTTCGTTCGTTTTTTGTTTGTTTTTTTTTTTCATTAGATGGCTCTAGTAGTACTTAGTTGCCTTTAGCTCTAGTAGTACTTAGCTGCCTTTAACTTCATTTGAAACAATTTTGTTAGATTGTATCGTGGCAGCTGTCCTATCAGTGTGCATTAAAAAAGAAAAAACTTACCAAATTCGGTGAATTTTTGTGCAGCCACTTTATATTGAAGATGGAGAAAATACAAAACATTTTCCGCATACTATACTTCATTATTGCAAGAAAGGTAAAACTTCAACTGAAAGGCAAAAAAAAAGATTTGTGCAGTGTATAGAGAAGGTGCTGCAACTGATCCAACGTGTCAAAAGTGGTTTACAGCCCTGGCTGGTGTAGCTCAGTGGATTGAGCGCGGGCTGGGAACCAGAGGGTCCCGGTTCGATTCCCCGTCAGGGCACATGCCTGGGTTGCGGGCCAGGTCCCCGTGAGGGCCATGTGAGAGGCAACCGTACATTGCTGTTTCTCTCCCTCTCTGTCTCCCTCCCCTCCCCTCTCTCTAAAAATAAATAAAAATA
>PVJI01001593.1:0-25356 GCA_004026765.1 Micronycteris hirsuta | reverse complement strand
GTGGTTTACAAAGTTTCGCATTGGAGAGTTCTTGCTGGACAATGATCCACAATAGGGCAGACAAGTTGAAGTTGGTAGCAATCAAGTTGATACATTAACTGAGAACAATCAACAGTATATCACACAGGAGACAGCTGACATACTCAAAATATCCAAATCAATAGTTACTGCTGAAAATTGAAAAAAAAAAGCATCTTTTATTTTATGGAAAAAATGAAATGGGCTCTTTGGCCAACACAATAAAAGCAGCTGATTCAACCAACTATAGAGCTAGTAAAAAGGTTAAAAGACAAAATTAGTAAGATGTGTAATTACAACAATAAATTAAGAGAAACACACAAAAGAAGTAAAAAATAGTGACTAAAACATAAATGTAGAGTAAAAATTGTAGTGATTTTGGAATGTGTTTGAACTTAAGTGACTCTTGACTTAAATAGACTTCTATAAACATACATATATATGTGTGTGTGTGTATATATATATATATATGAAGCACCTCATAACCATGAACCAAAAATCTACAAGAGATATACAGTCACATCTCAAGTACTAGTATTTGTTGCATTTTGACAAGAAAAAAATGTTTCAGCAGTAGGTGCTTGCTCAGGACTCATCGCACTTGCTAGAATTTGTATGAGTCATGCCGCCCTGCAAGAGAAAGTGCTCCACTGTTCAGGACACATCGGTTTTGGCACTCATCATGACTTATGGATCGAATTAACGACGAGCACCAAGGTACCACTGTGTAAGAAATAAAGAGAAAGGAATCCAAATTATAGAAAGTCATCAACATAGAAGACAGAATAAGAAGGGAACAGAGAAGAACTACACAATCAGAAAACAATAAAGTGGCAATAACTACGTAACTATCAATAATTGCTTTAAATGTAAATAGACTAAAGGCTATAATGAAAAGACACAGGGTGGCTGAATGGATTAAAAAGAATAAGACCCATACATATGCTGCCTGTAAGAGACCCACTTCAGATCAAAACACACAACAGAGACT
This sequence comes from Micronycteris hirsuta, assembly GCA_004026765.1. Taxonomy (NCBI): domain Eukaryota; kingdom Metazoa; phylum Chordata; class Mammalia; order Chiroptera; family Phyllostomidae; genus Micronycteris; species Micronycteris hirsuta. The sequence goes on along the minus strand of PVJI01001593.1, from coordinate 24,347 downwards.
GAAAGTAAAGAGAAGGAAAAAGATACTTCAAGCAAATGAGGGGAAAAAAAACTGGGGTAGAAATAAGCAATACATATATCAGACAAAACAGACTTTAAAACAAGGGATCTTTATCTTCTTTGTAACAAGAGACCACAAAGGGTATTTCATGATAAAGGGATTAATGCAACTAGAGGACACAACTCTTATAAACATATATGTCCGCAACTGGGCCCCCAAAATATGTAAAGCAAATATTGATAGACAGAAAGGGAGAGACTGACCATAAAGAAGCCATGAGGGACTTAAAAACCCCACTGATATTAATAGATAGATCATACAGACAGAAAATGAACAGGGAAAGAGTGGCCCTAAGTGACACAGTAGGCAAAATAGGCTTAATTGATATTTTTAGGACATTTCACCCCAAAGCAGCCAAATATAAATTCTTTTCAAGTGCACCTGAAACATTTTCCACAATAGACCATGATAGGCTACAAAACAAGTTTCAATAAATATAAGCTGACAAAAATCATTATCAAACACCTCTCTAATCACAATGGTATGAAACTAGAAATACAAGAAAACTGAAAAAAACACAGAAACACATGGAGGCTAAATAACACACTATTAAACAATGAATGGGTTAGTAACAACATAAAGGGGGATATCAAGATACTTTGAGACTAATGAAAACACAATCACCCCAAATCTGTTGGACACAACAAAAGCAGTTCTAAGAGGAAAATTCATAGCCTACTTCAAGAAACAAAAAATTCAAGGTCTACTTAAAGAAATAAGAAAAATCTCAAATAAACAATCTAATCATATACCTACAGAACTTAAAAAAAAAAAGGAACAAAAAAGAGTCCAAAGTGAGTAGAAAGAAGGAAATAATAAAAATCAGAGAAGAAATAAATGAAAAAGTCTAAAAAACACAAAAGATCAAAGAAATTGAGACCTGGTTCCTTGAACCAAAGTGGATAAAGCTTTAACCAGATTAATTTTTTTTTTAAAGAGGGGAAATAAATAATAAAAACGGAAATTAAAGAGGAGACATGACATATAACTACAAACAATTATATGCCAACATTTTGTTCAACCTGGAAGGAATGGATAATAAGTTCCTAAAATATACAATCTTCCAACATTGAATCAAGAAAAGAAAATGTAAACAGACTGATAACTACTAACAAAATCAAATCAGGACTGCCAGTCAAGATGGCGGCATAGTCAGATATGGCTCTCCTCTTCACACAACCATATCAAAATTACAACTAAAGTATAGAACAAATGTCACTCAGAAATGCCAGAAATTGAGTTGAATGGAAATCTAACAACTACAGAATTAAAGAAACCACATTCATCGAAACTGGTGGGGCAGGGAGCGAAGACACAGAATGGGCTAGTCCCATATCCACATGCAGTGGATAAAAATTTGGGAGGGATATCTCAGAAGTGAGGAGTCCAGCCCCGTACCCCCGCTCCCCGGGGTGCCAGTGCCAGGAAGATAAGTCTCCGTAACTTCTAGTTGCAAAAACCGGCAGGGATTGAGTCGGTGGGAGAAACTTCTGGAGTCTCAGGAATTCCTCATAAAGAACCCACACACAGACTTCCTCAGACTCACTCCCTCTGAGCTCCAGCACCAGGGTGGCAGCTTGAGAGGCACCAGTGGCACACAGGGAGAAACTGACGTGTCTGTCTTCAGGGTGAGCAGAGGCCACTGTCCTTTTGCTAAACCCTCCCCCTGCCCCACAGAGCCAGTAAGCTGGTGCCATATCTGAGACTCCACCAACCTCACCAATACTGTTTAACCAGCCTTGGAGATCGCAGAGACTCTGCCCCACCCAACTTATAGGTCCACCCAAGCTGGTTTTCCATATTAATGGCTGGTTTTGGCTCATGCTTCACAACTTACTATCAAACAAGCAACAGCTGGCCTCAGGGGGCCACAGGCCTGGCACTAGCAGCAGCCAGCCTATGTTCACAGCTTGGCTTCACATGGGAATCTTCAAGCCCAGCACAAGTAGGAGCCATCTCAGATTGCTTTACAGCTCAGGCGGCGAACACAAGGCCTGCGGCCTGATTCTGGCCCTCCACCTTGCTTTATCCAGCCTGGCACTTGCACTGAGCTCTTGCTTAACTGTTAAGGAGTAGCTACATTTACAGTCCTAAAATTACTTTCAGCCCTTTGAAGGCAACCGCAAGGCTGATGTGGCCCTCGGTGAAAATGAGTTTGACACCCTTGCTTTATATCTCAGGCAAGGTGCCCTGGGCAAAACACAGGTGGGGGCTGACCGTGGCCTGCACCACCTGGGAAACCCCAGTGCCGGCACACCCAGTGGACAGCTACAGACCACACTGGAGCAGCACCACCACCTTGCCCCTGCACCGCTGATCCTCCACAGAGGAAAGAGGTTGGTGGCCAGTGGTCCCAGTCAATCCTTGCAATTGACTGACCTGGGTAAATCCCTCCCATTAACTTGCCAATAGCAACCAAGGTTCAACTACAAGAGAAGGGTATACTCAGTCCACACAAAAAGTGCATCCTTAGTACCCTGCTTAGGTGATAGGGGAAGCTATGCCACTGGACCCTGCAGAACACCTACTACATTAGGCCACACTACCAAGACACGGAGTCAAAGCAGCTCTACCTAATAATACACAGAAACAAACACAGGGAGGCTGCCAAAACGAGGAGACAAGGAGATACGGCCCAAATGATAAAATAGATCAAAACCCCAGAAAAAGGGCTAAACTAAGCAGAGACACGCAATCTATCCAATGCAGTTCAAAACACTGGTTACGAGGATGCTCAAGTAACATCCCAGCAGCATAAAAAATATCCCATCAGAAACGAAGGATACACTAATTGAAATAAAGAACAATTTACAAGGAAACAACACTAGAGTTGATGAAGCAGAGAATCAGATCAATGATTTAGAACATAAGGAAGAAAAAAACTACTTCATAGAACAAGATCAAAAAAGAATAAAAAAAAATTAGGATAGCATAAACAGCCTCTGAGACAACTTCAAGCATTCCAACATTTGCATCACAGGGTTGCCAGAAGAAGTTAAAGAGCAAGAAATTGGAAACAGACATACCAAGTCCAGGAAACACAGAGAGTCCCAAAAAAGATGGACTCAGAGAGTCCTATTCCATGACACATCATAATTAAAATGCCCGAGGGTTAAAGATAAAGAGAGAATCTTAAAAGCAGCAAAAGGAGTTAGTTATCAGATGGCTGCCAGATGGGAGGCAGGTACGGGAGAATGGGTGAAGAGGTGAGGGGATTAAGAAGTACAGATGGCCCTGGCTGGTATGGCTCAGTGGATTGAGCGCAGGCCGTGAACTAAACGGTCGCTGGTTCAATTCCCAGTCAGGGCACATGCCTGGGTTGTGGGCCAGGTCCCCAGTGTGGGGCACACAAGAGGCAACCAATCAATGTTTCTCTCCCCATCCCTTCCCTTCTCTAAAAATAAATAAATAAAATCTTAAAAAAAAAAAGGAAGTACAAATATGTGGTTACAGAATGGCCATGGGGATGTAAAGTACAGTATAAGAAATGGAGTAGCCAAAGAACTTATACACACGACCCATGGACATGAACAATGGTGGGCGGATTTCCTGAGGGAGTGGGGGGTGCTGGGTAGAGTGGAACTAAGGGAAAACATCAAGACAACTGTGTTAGCATAATCAATAAAATATAATTTAAAAAATAGTTAAAAAAAAAAATCAGTAATAAAACTCCCAACAAACCAAAGTCCTTGCCCAGAAGTTGTCAGAAAATTTTACAAAATATTCAAAGAAGAATTAACACCTACATTTCTCAAACTATTCCACAAAATTCAAGAGGAGGGAAGGCTCTCAAGCTCATCTTACAAAGCCAGCAGTACTGATTCCAAAAGCAGATAAAGACACTACAAAGAAAAAAAAATCATAGGCCAAATGAACATACATGCAAAAACCCTCAACAATATACTAGCAAACCAAATCCATCAATGCATGAAAAAGATCATACACCATGATCAAGTGGGATTTATTCCTGGGAGGCAAGGTTGGCACAATATCCACAAATAAATTAACATGATACACCACAAACAAACTGAAGGATAAAAACACATGATAATACTATCAAGTGCAAAAAATAGCACTTGACAAAATCCAGCATCCATTTATAATAAAAACACTCATCAAAGTGGGAACAGAGGGAACATACCTCGACATAATAAAGGTCAGATATGACAAATCCACAGCTAACACAATACTCAATGAGGAAACACTAAAGGCATTCTTCAAATCAGGAACAAGACCAAGTTGTCCACTTTAACCACTTTTATTCAACGTAGTATTGGAAGGCCTAATCAGACAAGAAAAAAATAAAAGGCACCTGAACTGGAAAGAAGTAAAACTGTAATTCTGCAGATATGATACTCTATACAGAATCCTAAAGATTCCACCAATTCAGTAAAGTAATAGAATACAAAATTAATATCCAGAAATTGGTTGCATTTTTATACACCAATAATGAATTAGCAGAAAGAGAAATTAAGAAAACAATCCTAGCCCTGGCCCGGTGTTTCAGTTGGTTCAAGCATTATCCTGTGCACTCAAAGGTTGTGAGTTCAGTTCCCGGTCAGGGAACATACCTGGGTTGCCTACATACAAAAAGCAAATGATTGATGTTTCTCCTTCTCTGCCCCCCCTCCCCCGCCCTCTCTCTCCTCGGGTAAGGATTAAAAAAAAGAAAGAAAACAATCCTAGGTCCTGGCCAAGTAGCTCAGTTTGTTAGTGTGTCATCCCGATGTGCTAAGGTTGCAGGTTAAATTCCCAGTCAGAGCACATACTAGAAGCAACCAATGAATGCATAAATAAGTGGTACAACAAATCGATGTCTCTCTCAGAAATACTCAGATATCAATAAATACTCAGAAAATTATAAGACAGCCCTAGCTCATGTGGCCCACTGGGTTGAGCACAAGTTTGCAAACCAAAACGTCACCAGTTCAATTCCCAGTCAGGGCACATGCCTGGGTTGCAGGCCAGGTCCCCAGTTGGGGGTGTGCGACAGACAACCATCAATGTTTCTCTCACACATCAACATTTCTCTCCCTCTCTTTCTCAAATAAATAAATAAATAAAATATTTTGTTTTAAAAAAAGCACAAATTTACTTCAAAAAAAAAAGAAAATTATAAGGCATTAAAGAAAAAAAACAAAAAAGATACTAATAAATGGAAGCATATACCATGCTCATGGGTAGGAGGAAATTATCATTAAAATGTCCATACTACCCAAAGCAATCTATCAATTCGATGCAATTCCTCTCAAAATACCAATGGTGTTTTTCGCAGAACTAGAACAAATAATCCAAAAAGTTATATGGAATTACAAAAGACCCTGAATAGTCACAGCAATCTTAAAAAAGAACAAAGTTGCAGTTAATCATGCTGTCTGATATCAAACTATACTACAAGGCTATAGTAATCAAAACAGTGTAAACTGGCATAAAAACACACATTGGAACAAATGAGAGAGACCAGAAATAAACCCATGCCTATATGGTCAATTAATCTATGACGAAAGAGATAAGAATATTCAGTGGGATAAAGACTGTCTCTTTAATCAACAGTGTTGGAAAGACTAAACAGACACATGGTAAAGAATGAAACTGGATTACCTTCTTATACCATATACAAGAATAAGCTCAAAATGGATTGAAACTTAAATGTAAGACCCAAACCTGCTCTTACTAATATTTTTTTGGCTATGTCTCCTCAGGCAAGGGAACGAAAGAAAAAATAAACAAATTAGACTGTGTCAAACTAAAAATTTTTTGCACAGTAAAGGAAACCATCAAGAAAATGAAAAACAACCTACCAAATGGTGTAAGATATTCACCAACAATACATCCAATAAAAGATCAATATCCAAATATATATATAAAGAATTCATACAAACTTAACACCAAAAAACAATCAAAGTTTAAAAACAGGCAGAGGACTTGAATAGACATTTCTCCAAAGAGGACGTACAAATGGCCAACAGACATATAAAAAGATGCTCAATGTCACTAGTCATCAGAGAAATGCAAATTAAAACCACTATGAGCTAACACCTCACACCTGTCAGAATGGCCATCATCATGAAATCAACCAGACAATAAGTGATGGCAAGGATGTGGAGAAAAGTGAACCCTCATGTACTGTTGTAGGACTGAAATTGGTGCAGCCACTATGGAGAACAGTTTGGAGGCCCTTCACCCTCAAAAAAAGCAAAACCAGAACTACAATACGACTCAGCAATCCCACTTCTGGATATTTATCTGAAGAAATCCAAAACATTAATTTGAAAAGATACATGTACCCCATTATTCATTGCAGCATTATTTACAATAGCTAAGATACGAACGTAACCTACGTGTCCATCAATACATGATTGGACAAAGATGTGGTACATACGAGTACACATAACAGAATATTACTTGGTCATAAAAAGGAATAAAATCTTGCCATTTACAAAAAAAGGATGGATTTAGAGGGTATATACTAAGTGATATAAGTCAGAGAAAGACAAATACCATTATGATTTCACTTACACGTGGAATCTAAAAAACAATGCAAAGAAACACAATGGAAACAGAGAAACAGACGACCAAGGCATGTTTACCAGAGGGGAGGGGGAAGGGGAAGGGGGAATGTATGAAAAAGTTGAAGGGATTAAGAAGTACAAGCTGGCAGTTACAAAACAGTCACAGAGATATAAAGTACAGCAAAGGGAATATAGTCAATAATATTGTAATAACTGTGTCTGGTGCCAGTGGTACTAGACTTCTTTGGGGGATCACTTTGTAGTTTATATAAATGTCTAATCACCATGCTGGACACCTGAAACGAATATAAAATAATATAAAGGTCAACTGTAATTGAAAAATAAAAGTAAATTTTAAAAGACTCAGATATCAAACAGAAACAGCAGACAGTCCCAAGACTTTTAAGGTGAACATGTCTCTGATATTTGATTTTCAATTTGACTTTAAGCCCAACCCCAAGTGAGATAACTCTCCTCTCTGTGGTAGTTTTATGTGTGTATGAAAACAACCCTCTTAAATACTTTTCTCCAATGTATTTAATAATCCTGTGAAGTGACACGACTGTCCCCGTTTCATGAGGAGTAGACTGGAACTCACAGACATGTTATGTATCTCACCCAAAGCCACACAGCAACCAAGAGGACTGGCTGGGTTTCAGGGCCAGGCCACTGGGCTTTAGGCAACAGCAGCTCTATTCAGAGAGAAGGGAAGGGCCTTCCTGTTGGGGAGTGGGTGTTAAGACTTGGCCTTAAAAGATTTAAGGATTTAGAGGAGCAATGAGAGCAAAGGAGGGACTGCAGCAACAAGAAGCACTTAAAATACCTGGGCGAGGGAAGGCTGAGGTCTCCATGATGGAGGGTGAGTCATTCAGCTGGGCTGACCCTCCATATGCCCACAGGGATGAGACAGTTAGCAAGGCACCTAGGTACCCTCAGATCTCAGCAGTCCCTAAGACCTCTACGTTTGGGTAAGACCAGCACAATCTTTGTCTTACCTACTTAACACTCAAACTATGTAATATGTCGATGAGCATAATACCTTCACCATGGGATTCAATGTCATCTAAGACCCCTGACCCAACCACCATGCGAAATCATCTCACTTATTCCAGATCCATGTTCTGAACTCTAAGGTTGCTCAGGCCAAATGCTGGCATCATCTTTGGTGAGTCTCTTCCTTTCATCCCACACTGGCAGATCCTATCAGTTCTACCTACCTTCAAAGTTTGTCTGGGACCTGGCCACTGCCACTGTGCCTCCCAGTCCAGCCTGCTCATCTCCAGTCTGTGTTACAGCTCCAGCCTCGTGTTCTCCCTGCTTCCACCCTTGTCCCAAACAATCTTTGCTCAACCCCTCAGCCAGTGATGCTTTTGAAAACCAAGTCAGATCATGTTACTCCTCCATCTTCAAAGGCCTCCCATCTCCCTCAGAATAAGACAGACTTTACCATCCCCAGAGAGGCCAGAATCGAATCTCCTCCCTGCCAGTTACCTTTCAGGCCTCTCTGCCTACAGGCCTCTTTCTCTCCTGCCCCCTCCCGCTGTACTTCTGAGACTTGGTAACTGCTCTACCACCTGATAATAGCATGGCTTCCTACTTCATCTTTCTTGTTTTTGCTCAAATGTTACCTCACCACTAAGACCTTCCCTGTTCACCCAATTCAAAACTGCACCCTGCTCCTTCCCTGCTCTGGTTTTCTCCATAGCATATATCACCACTGTGACAGTTTATAGCTCTGTATTTATTATCTGTCCCCACACACCACTGCCACTAAGCTGTAAGGCTCCAGGAAGGCAGAGATTTTTCGTCTATTCCGTGTCTTGCTGTGCCCCAGTGCCTAGCACACGGCAGGCACTCAACACATATTTGTTGTCTGAATAAATGAATCACAGGAATGTTATCTATTAAGGAGCACCCAAGAATCTGAGTAGAGGACGATCTTAAGGTGGGGGATAAAAAGCCAAACAAGAGGGAAGCAGGCCACTGTAACAAGTGAGGTGATAGAAGACTGGGTGAAAACGAGGAGCCCCAAACCCACAGCTGTAGGTGTTTTCTAAGGCCCAGACGGGGCGATGGATGGGAGGGCCAAGCACCCCACCCGTTTGCACTGGGTGCCAAATGTCACAGATGTCAAGTACCTACCTTCTCTTCAGCTGGCTCTGTGGACAACTGAAAGACTGGGGACCTATAGGTGTGGCCTGGGAGTTAACCAAGATGCAATCGTTCCCAATCACAGGCTTTCTCAGCCATTTTTGGGCTCTGTTGGCCTCCCCCTAGTCACAGAGGAGAGCCTCCCTCCAGGCAGGACATCTGATTGGGTGAAAGCAGGGGTCTTCACCTTCCTTCACCCTTCCATCATCCCATTCAACTCAGTGGCTTTCCAAGTTTTCAGCCTAAGACCCATAGTAAGAAATCTATTTCATATAAATGACCCAAACATATATACAATCACATAACAAATTAAACAAGGTTTAACAACCATAATTGTCCCTACTCCATGTGAGTCTCTCTACCCTTGCTCATTAAAATTAAAAATGCCAATTAATATCCCAAGTTCACATCTCACTAATATATCTTGACCTGTAATTTAAAAAGTACTGCTCCAGCAAGTGTTCCTATAGCCCCTCCTTCTTACCTCCAATCTTCCTAGAAAAAGCCAGAGTAGTCCTTGTAAAAAAAAGTAAATCACATTACCCCCCACCCCACCGAAAACCCTTTGATTGTCACACAGAGCAAAATCAACTCCCTTCCGTGGCCCCAAGGCCCTGCATGACTTTGCCTATCTTTCCCTCACCATCTACTAGGCCAGGTAGCCACCAGGAGAAGAAGGGTTCCCTAACCACCCCATCCTACAGCATTTCCACTCCAGTCACTTACCACCCCGCCCTGTTCTATTTCCTTTGTGGTTCTTCTCACAACCTGGAACTACCTAGTCTACTTGCTTATGTGCTGTCTACCTTTTGCAGTAGAATATAAACTCCATCAGGGCCTCTGTGCTTCAACCAGAAAGTGGAGAATTATAATACATGCATTTCATCAAGTTGTTAAGGGATTATTCTGTATCTCTTTTTTTAAATTCACACTGTTCTCCCAATAACTGGAACAATGCCCAGCATAAAGCAGACATATCGTATTTTTGCCATGTATAATGCACACCCACATTTTTGGCCCAAACTTTCAGGAAAAAAAAATCTTTCATTTTAATTTTTTAATTCAATTTTTATTTATTTATATTCAGAAACTGCTTTTTTGTATTATAAAGTTATTTTAGCATTTATTTTTGAACATATTATGGTACAAGAAGTTTTATATTACAAATAATTACAAAACACAAGAACGGATACAAGGTACTTCAGGTACTACCCATGTATAATGCACACCCTTATTTTTCCCTCAAAAATTTGAGCAAAAAAAGTAGTCATTCACAGCAAAATATGGTAATATAATACAAAGAATAACCGAGCAATTGAGTACATGAAAGGAGGCAGTCCCAAAACCTGAACCCAGAGAGCCTAACTCAGCCCCCACCAAAGGGCCGGACTCATGGTTTCGGCCTCATGGACCCTTGAGAACAGACAAGGGCTGTGACCCAGGCGGGAGCAGGCTTCCAGCCACCAGAAGCCAAGCTGTGTGACAACAACAGTGTCCAGTGGGCCTCAACAGGGTGTCTGGTGGCCATAAGGGTACTGTGGCAGTGGCTCCATGGCCTTGGGCACAGGAAACTTCCCCCAACAGTGAATGGCTCAACAAATGGAATGGGGACAAGGACACCAGGTGGAGCTAAGAGGAGGTCCAGAGCAGAGGAGGCACCTGAAGTCCACAGTTGGGTCCATCTATGCTGTACCCAGGAATCTAACCTGTCAACCAGTAAGAAAAGCAGAAGCAACTTCAAAAGCTTTCCAAATACTAGAAGGAGCCAGAGGTCTGAGTTGACAAAAGACAATGCAGTAAAGGAGGAGAGGGCCCCAGGGCCAACAGTCTCCAGGCAAGGCTTCTAGTTGGCTTTATGCCCCTAGAACAGGCATCTCCCTTCTCTGAGTCTCCTGTTTCCAACTTTGTTAAAGGCAGAGTTGGCCTAGGAGACAAGAAAAACTAATTAGCCCTAAATGAAAGTCAGTCCCTTCTCTATGGAATTCACACAAATTCTCATTTAATTGTCTAAATAACCCTATAAATCAAGATTTATCATTCCACCCCTGCCCAGCTAGGTCACTTGGTTAGAGTGACGGCTGGGCCATTTGCCAAGGCTGAGGGTTCAATCCCCCATCAGAGCACATACAAGAATCAACTAATGAATGCATAACTAAGTGGAATAACAAATCGATATTTCTCTCTCTGTCTTTCTCTCCCTAAAAAATCAGTAACATTTTTAAAAAGTTTTTAAATTTATCATCCTCAAATAAGAAATGAGGAAACGGGGGCTCACAGAGTAACTTGCCACGGTCACAGCACTGGAGAATGGCAGAGCCAGTACAGAAACCTGGGTCTCTGGGTCTAGCTGATGTCAAATATCCTTCTTCTCTTTCTTACCTACTGCACTGCACCCGTCCTTAGGAACAGTCAGTATGGTACAGTAGGCAAGAGCCTGGACTCCAGAGCAGAGCTGCACAGGTTCAAACCCTGCGTTTGCTGCTGAACGCTGAGCGGCACCTAGAACTGCCACGTCTTGCTGATCTCCATTAATTTTCATCTCTGAAACGTTTATAACAAATGCAGACCTCCAGAGGACCACAGTAAGGGCTAAATATTGTAATAAATGTAACCCGTGTAAAACCTGTTACTACTTAGCAATCTGTTTTCTTCCATCGTTAAAAGGGCCTGAGACGTAGCAAAGTGTCACAGCAGCACGCTGGGGTTCCCCTGGCCGGTCTTACTCTATTCCGCTTCCACCACACCCCCAGGAGACAGGATAGGTGTATGAGCCCACTTCACAGATGAAGAACTGGAGCCACTGCTGAGACTTCTGAGCAAGCAGAAGAGAAGGACCGTCCAAATTTAACTTTTAGCCTAAGGGCTCAATAACACCGCCTCCCACCGAACGGTCAGGGCCGGGCCAGCGCACACAGCGGGCTCCCTGTGAACGCCGAGCGATGTCCCGAGAAAGAGAACACAGAATCCGAGGCGGGCGGGGCTGATGTGAACCTGCTCGACGACGGCGGTCTGATACCCTCCTCCTACCATCAGGGCGATCCGCGGCGCCGAGCCTCCCTTGTGAGTGGTCAGGCCCACACAGCCACAGCCTAGGGCTGCCACGCCGGCGGGACACCAGCTACCTCCGGACAGGTGTTCCCGTAGGAGGTCCGAGCCAGAAGGGGCATGGGAGCTGGACCCTGAGTCACCGCCAGCGGCCGCGTCATCCCAGACTCCCAGGCCGAGGTCAGAGTGCGCGGCCGGCTGGGTCTCCTGGAGCAGGCTGCCGGTACTCTAGCCCGAAACCCGGGCGGCCCCAAGCCCGTGAGCTCAGCGCGGGCTTCTCGGCCTACTTGGCGACCCAGCCCCAACCCATCTCGCCAGTGCACAGAGGCTCAGGCGCGGGGGGCGCTGCCACGCTGGTACTCACCTCTGCGCGGCGGCCGCGCACGGGCGGCGGCAACGGCCCAGGTTCCCGCAGTCTGTAGAAGTGGTGGCGGCCGACTTCTCCGTTCAGGCAGCAGCCATGTTGCTGGTGGGGAAACTCTGGCGGACACGTGGGGGGAGCGGGCCGGGCCTCGCGCTTCCTTTTACCCAGATTTCCTTGCGCCCACACGCTTGGGCCCGCCCCTTGTACTGTCTCGTTGGCTTGGGCCTGTCAGCTAGCTACGCCTGGCGGTAGAGGGCGCTGATGTACCCGCAAAACGGCGATAAACAGCGTGGCGTGAAGAAAGTAGGGACAAAAAAAACGCTAGTTGTGGCAGCGGTGGGATTCGAACCCACGCCCCCGAAGAGACTGGAGCCTTAATCCAGCGCCTTAGACCGCTCGGCCACGCTACCTCAGCGCTGCAACAGGAATCCAGAGAACTACTTAGCAGCTTTAGAAGAAATTGCGGTGTAATTTCGCTAAAGTTTATATATATTTTATTTAATTATGATTCAAATAGTTAGAATATACCAAGTAATTAAAAGAAAATATTTGCTCAGATATTTAAACTCAGACTTGTTCCAAATGGGTTTTAGAGCGAAAAGCAGTTTAAGAATCTGTATTCTGAGTAGGGGGTTTAACCTGGAGACCTTAGGTTAACCCACACAACTCGGGTAAGAATCTCAGAGAGAAATGATGGATTCCGGCAATAATCGCTCTCCTCTCCCAAATGCCAGGAGTTCGAAAGTGGGCACAAATAATACGTGAATTATTGCAAAATATTAAAATCTCGGACTCTGACCCTAACTAAGCCCCTCCACAAAGGTAACCATTATTATCAACTTAGTATATGTCCTTCTCTATCTTTTGCTGTGAATTTATATGGATATATTCATATGGACATATGTATCTATAGAAAGTAGATGTTCTGTTTTTATTGAGTATGGTTTTTTACATAAACATTTTCATACTATTATGTAATTGACTTTTCACCCTATTATTTAAAAAGGATCACTCCTATTATTTAAAAATGTCTGTCCATGTTGATGTATATAGATATCTAAAATACAGAAAAAGCACAAAGAAAAAATAACCGTCCATATTCTCACCACCAATTCTTTTCCTCTGTATATACTTTTTACTTAAAGTTACACAGGGAATGATATGAATGTTATCCTTTTAAAAATCCATTAAAATTATATTAGATCATTACAAATAAAAAGAAAGCCTGCTTCTCAAACATCCCCCCCTAGTTATAACTACTATCATAAATTTGATGTGTATCCTTCCAATCCATTTCTTATACTTCCATGTGTATATATGTATAATATATAGCATGGTCTTTTTTATGTTTTTCATTTACATACACATTCCTACATTGCACCGGTATCATTCTACAGCATGTTTTTCTACTCCAACCTTACATTTTCGAGGTCTGTTATGACACATATAGATCTAACCTATTACAGGTTATGAAAATGGACATTTAAGTTGTTTATATTAAATTGTTACATGCAAGAAAAATAAAATTAAAAAAAAGAACGAGTAGGCATTACATTGAAGTTTCTGGTTAGTATCCAGCTGGCATACACCCTAACATTTAGGCATTCCATATTTCTCCTCTTCAGTTCTTTCTTAAGCTGTTTTATTTCTCCATTTACCTTCACCATAAGTGTTGATATGCAAAGATTTCACTGTACTAGGAGAGTTTGTTGCTTTTAAAGGAATCTTTTTTAAATACGGAAGTAGCCATCAATTGGGGATACAGGCCAGGTACTGTGAGGGGTGGGGTTTAAGGCTAAATGAGGACTAGTCATTGAGATCAGTGTAAGCATTCATTGATCTTGTCATGGTGCTCTAGTACCAGGAAGGACTGTACAGGTTGGTAAATTGTGTTAGGGTGGTCGGTGATGCTGACTGTGAAAGAATTCACAAAGAGAACAAAGTGTAGAGAATAAAGTTTTTATTCACTCTCCAAGAAAGGAGAGGGACATGGTGTGAAGAGATACACCAGCATTGAGGGGTGGGGGCTTTGAGCTTTTATTGGATTATGATTGGATTAGAAAAGGGTGGGAACGATTGTTGTTGTGAGGCCCCTAGGCTGCTGAGGCACTGTAACACTGGGCTGCTGTTTGTTCCTATGTTATGTTCTGCCAGTGGCTGTAGGGAGCAGTTAGTTCTCATCTTGCTTTCCAGTAATTTCCAGTCCTGGGGACACGAGCTTGGAAAGTAAAATGGCAGTCATGTTTAGCAAGGTCATAGGCCTGCTGGGCAAATGGTACAATAGCAAATGGTGCTGACTTTATCCTTTCAAGTTGCACACTAGGTTTTCTAAAATGAGAAATCCCCATAGTGAAAGATAGTTGCTGGAGTCTCTGCCTAATCCCACTTTTCTAGGAATTGCCTGACCAGTCCAGAGAATAGGTCCCTGGAAGCCACCGTGTGCATACCTTGTACACACCATGGCCCCATGGGAGACAAACTCAGGTTGGACCAATCAGAGTGAATCTGAGCTGAGACTTGGTAAATTCCTGATTTGTTATTTTGACTATTTTGTTGGAGTTAGTCTCTGAGACTGACTGGAACAAAGGGAAAAGGGAGACTTGGGGTGGCCACAATCTGTGACAGGGATTGGAAGAGAGAAAACCAGTGCAATAAAGAAAAATAAAGAATGATAAAATTAAAGGAAGAGCAGAGTCATAGAGAAATCCAATGGTTTTCTGGTTGCCAGATAAAGACCCTTCCCAGGGCCCAGTGGGATTCACATTCTTGCAGACATCCCTTTATCATTGTAATAAATTCCCTTTTATTACAAAAGCTAGTGCTACCTGGTAGCTCTCAATTGTAACCAATAACCCCTCTTTCATGGTAAGAGATCATATTATACTAGAAATATTTCTGCCAAAACATTCTGGGGCAATTCAGGTCTGTCCCTATAAATACATACTGAATGGGACACTTAACAAGGAGTTTCTTGGCAGTCGTGCAGCCCATTACTCAACTGTTTGGTGTGAAGCTAATGAGCAGGAGAAGCAGAAAGTTGTACGGGAACTCCTGGACCCATAGTGTTCCGGCAGCTTTCAGTAGGGGGAAGGAGGGTAGGGTTGAAACCCTGGCTATCCCTTGGTGTGTCTACTTCTCTGCCCCTGGGACAGGTGGAGAGGGGCAAGAGCAAGCACCACACTTGCCTCCCAACCACAATCTAGGGGGCTGTCAGGTAGAGTGTGCCCATATCATAAGCCCTCAGCTGTGGGCAGTGAGGATGGACATACGGGCACAGTACTGGGTCTCCTCCATTCTTCACTCTCATGCCCCTGTAAAAGGAAAATCAACCCAAACATGGTCTGAGTCCAAAGCTTACTACATGAATCTCCTTCTGGAAAGAAATTAATGTTCCCGATAAAATGCTTATTAAACATTTTTCTTATGAAATTTAATAGTATTGAGATTTGTATTGGGAAACTAGTTCTCTAACCAACTGAATGTCATTTGTCAATCAAGAGTATAATTATCTTAGCCTGGCTGGTGTAGCTCAGTGGATTGAGCATGGGCTGGGAACCAAGCGTATCCGGTTCAATTCCCAGTTGGGGCACATGCCCGGGTTGCAGGCTAGGTCCCCAGTGAGGGCCATGTGAGAGGCAACCACACATTGCTATTTCTCCTTCCCTTCCCCTCTGTCTAAAAATAAATAAATAAAATCTTAAAAAGAAAAGAGTATAATCAACTTAAACTGAACATTCTTTTCTTTTCCTTTTAATTTAATCATTCTCTTGTCCTATAAAATATCTCTACCAAGATAAAGATCAAAAGAGCGGTTACCTTGTGCTGGGCAAGGTGGGGGCATATTGCTTGAGAGGGGACCTGAGAGAGCTTTCTGGGGTGCTGCAAATGCTCAAAAATTCATCAAGCTGTATGCTTAAGATTGTGCAATTTATTCTACATGAGACTGTAATAAAAAATAATTTTTTTGAAAATGTGCCTATCAAATATGAATCTTTGAGTCAGCCTCCAGGAGGATTTACACTGCAGCAAGACTGTAATCAAATTTTGCGACAAAACCATCTTCAGTGTCCTTTATCTTTCTAAAAGGAATACTCTCTCTGGGTGGGAATCTTATTTTTGCCTTCCCAAAAGCCTTCCCCCCATTTTCTATTAACAATACTGATTTTTACTTTGAGGAAACACTCCTCCCTGTGGTCCTAGAGAAACTGTCAATTAAAGCACTAAGAAGGCAGGCACAAGATCCAAATATGGCCAGTCAGAAGCTTCATCCTGGTCTGAATCTGGACACCCGAGGATTTAGCCCAATGGCAGAGCCATGAAGAGAACTTCCAGGTTGTTTGTGACCTTCCGCTTCCTACATAAATCTCCACACTTGTCCTGACACCTCCTTTTCTAAGGCCTAATTCTTTCACTTTTACCTTCCATTCTGTAAACTACTTCCTTCCCCGCAAATGACTTCTTTGCTAAAGTTAACCAGCATTGATTTCTGTTACCTGCAACCAAGAAACCCACGCAATCACCTAGGCCTCCCCCAGAGGAAATCTGTTCTTGCAGAGGAGACATACTTTAGTTGTGTGCAGAGCACACACCCTTAGCAGGGTTACCAGCATACTTTATTCCTGGAACAAATGCTTAATTCAAAGACAAAACTAGGACGTTCCCTGGTAAACTGGGTCATTTTATCATCTTATACCTTGTCCACTCAAAGTTCCATCTAAGTTGTCAGATATAAATGAGATTTGCTGTGTTGAGTCCAGTTAAGCAACAGGCTCCACGACTGGTGGCACCCTCCATCAATTTCTTTAAATTTTAGCATTGCAAACAAACCCCTGGTGTCTCCAGAAGGAGGTTGTAGGTCATGGGAATAATGCATCAGTTGGCATTATGTTGGAACTATGATGATATGTGATTTTCAAACCTCCAAATGTCCTCCTTTATTAATGAAAACATTCTTGTCAAATGCTTTCCATATAGGACCCCTTTAAGTTTCATTTGTAAAATGGTCACAATAATGTTTGTTGCAGGGTTAGAGATAATTGTATATGCCCAGGCCCGTGTTTGACATACTATATATCATTGTTTCTAAGACACAGTTTTCCCACATTTCAATATCTCTAAAATTGATCTGCATCTTATGATCAATGGCATAGTTTATTAAAAAATATGTTTATTTGCCATGTATACTGCACACCCACATTTTTGTGCATGTTATACATGGGATTATTATACCTCCCCCCAAAATATGTTTATTGAGGGACTTCCAGCCAAGATGGAGATGTACGTAGATACACCTTGACTCCTTGCACAACCAAAAGAATGACAACGGATTAAAAAAAAAAAACACAAAAAACCAGAACTGCCAGAAAATCGAACTGTCCAGAAGTCTGACAACCAAGGAGTTAAAGAAAAAACATTCATCCAGCCTGCTAGGAGGAGCAGAGACAGGCAGCTGGGGTGGAGAGGACTCACGGCAAGGTGGCAGCTGGAAGACCACGTAAGGCAGATCCCACACTTGTGTGCAGATAAATTGAGAGGAATAACTTGGGAGCAAAACAGACCACACAACCCTGGGTCCCAGCACGAAAGAATAAAGCCTCAAAACTTCTGACTGAAAAAACTGTGGGGGTTGAGGTGGCAGGAGAAACTCCCAGCCTCACAGGAAAGTTCATTGGAGAGACCCACAGGGTTCTAGAATGTGAACAAACCCACCCACCAGGGAACCAGCATCAGAAGGGACCAATTTGCTTGTGGGTAGTGGAGGAAGTGACTGAAGCTGAAGAAGAGCTTCGCAAGAGGCAGTGTTCCCTCTCAGACCCCTCCCACACATACAGTGCCACAACGCAGTGACCTGGGTTGTCCTGCCTTGGCAAATATATAAGGCTCTGCCCCTTACTACATAACAGGTGCACCTAGGCAAAGAAATATGGCCCAAATGAAAGAACAGATCAAAGATCCAGAAAAAATAGAAATAAGTGATGAAGACATAGCCAACCTATCAGACGCAGAGTTCAAAACACTGGTAATCAGGATGCTCAAAGAAATGGTTCAGTGTGTTAAAAATAGAGGAAAAAGTGAAGGCTATGCTAAGTGAAATAAAGCAAAATATACAGGGAACCAACAGTGAAGGGAAGGAAACCAGGACTCAAATCAATGGTTTGGAGCAGAAGGAAAAAAATAAACATTCAACCAGAAGAGAATGAAGAAACAAGAATTTGAAAAAATGAAGAGAGGCTGAGGAACCTCCAGGACAACTTTAAACATTCCAACACCCAAATCATAGGGGTGCCAGAAGGAGAAGAGAAAGAGCAAGAAATTGAAAACTTATTTGAATAAATGATGAAGGAGAACTTCCCCAAGCTGGTGAAGGAAATAGACTTCCAGGAAGTCCAGGAAGCTCAACAAGTCCCAAAAAAGTTGGTCCCAAGGAAGCACACACCAAGGCACATCATAATTACATTACCCAAGATTAAAGATAAGGAGAGAATCTGAAAAGCAGCAAGAGAAAAAGAGACAGTTACCTACAAAGGAGTTCCATAAAACTATTAAGCTGATTTCTCAAAAGAAACCTTGAAGGCAAAAAGGGGCTGGAAAGAAGTATTCAAAGGCATGAAAGGCAAGGACCTACCTCCAAGATTACCCTATCCCACAAAGCTATCATTTAGAATGGAAGGGCAGATAAAGTGCTTTCCAGATAAGGTCAAGTTAAAGAAGTTCATCATCACCAAGCCCTTATTATATGAAATGTTAAAAGGACTTATCTAAGAAAAAAGAGGAAGATCAAAAACATGAACAGTAAGATGACAAGAGACTCACAACTATCAACAATCCAACCTAAAAAAAAAAAACCCAAAACAAAACAAACTAAGCAAACAACCAGAACAGGAACAGAATCACGGAAATGGAGATCACATGGAGAGTTATCAGCGGGGAAGTGGATGGGGGAGAATGGTGGAAAAGGTACATAAGGAGCATAAGAAGCATAAATGGTAGGTACGAAATAGACAGGGGGAGGTTAAAAATAGTATAGGAAATGGAGAAGTTAAAGAACTTATATGTATGACCTATGGACATGAACTAAGGGGTGAGGGGATGCTAGTGGGAGGGGGGCAGAGCATAGGAGAATAAAGGGGAGAAAAAAATGGGACAACTGTAATAGCATAATCAATAAAATATATTTTAAAATGTTTATTGATTCTAGAGAGAGAGGAAAGGAGAGAAAGAAACATAGATGTGAAAGAGAAACGGTAATTGGCCAACCTCCCATATGAACCCCGCCTGGGGATCGAACCCCCAACCTTTTGGTGTACAGGACAATGCTCCAACCAACACAGCCACACTGGCCAAAGCTATTTTCAGTTTTTTAATTAATACATACAATAATGGTTCATCTTAAGATCAATTGTGGCCCTGACTAGCATGGCTCGGTGGGTTAGGCATCATCCGAAAAATTGAAAGGTCACTGGTTTGATTCCCAATTGGGGCACATGCCTGGGTTGTGAGCCCGTCCCTGATTGGGGAGTGTGCGAGAGGCAACCAACTGATGTTTCTCTCCCTCTCTCCTTCCCTTCCCCTCTCTCTAAAAATAAATGAATAAAATCTTAAAAAACTTCAATTGTGTCTTAGATTAAATAAAAAACACAGTGCTCAATACATTATTACTATAATGAATTTTTAACAGCAAATTTAGTATTTTTAATTACTTTCTTCTTCTTTAATTACTTTCTTGTTCTTCAATTACAGTTGTCTGCATTTTCTCCCCTCCCCTACCCCCCACCCCACCCAAACCCACCTCCCTCTCTTGCTTCCACCCTTCCCCTTGGTTTTGTCCATGTGTCCTTTATAGTAGTTCCTGAAAACTCTTCTCCCCACAGTCCCCTCCCCCTCCCCTCTGGCTATTGTTAGATTGTTCTTAATTTCAATGCCTCTGGTTATATTTTGCTTGCTTTTTTCTTTTGTTTCTTATGTTCCAGTTAAAGGTGAGATCATATGGTATTTGTCCCTCACTGCCTGGCTTATTTCGCTTAACATAATGCTCTCCAGTTCCATCCATGCTGTCACAAAGGGTATACGCTCCTTCTTTCTCTCTGCTGCATAGTATTCCATTGTGTAAATTTACCATAGTTTCTTGATCCACTCAGCAAATTTAGTATTTTTAATTCTTAGTACTTTAAATTCTTTTTTTTTATAAGTTTTTTTAAAAGATTTTATTTATTTATTTTCAGAGAGAGGAGAAGGGGGGGGGGAAGAGCAATGTATGGTTGCCTCTCACATGGCCCTCACTGGGGACCTGGCCTGCAACCCATGCATGTGCCCCGACTGGGAATCGAACCGGGACCCTCTGGTTCCCAGCCCGCGTTCAATCCACTGAGCTACACCAACCGGGCTCTTAGTATTTTAAATTCTTAATTTGATAATTTTATCAAAGTTGTACTTGTGTCTAGTATCAATTCTGCAAAGCTTGTTATCAAAATGATTTGTATGCCTACCACTTCCACCCCAGGCAACCACTTCCGACATTTAGCTGGTTCTTTGGTATTTATCTTCATATGTCTAAACAATCTGCTTATGCTGCTTTTTTATTTTCCTTTCAATTTTAGGCACTTTCTAGTGATTCCTACTAGGAAAGATAAGAATTTAACTCTACCCACCCCACCTCCACTGTCACAAACTTTCCCATCGCCCCAACCCTACTCAAATGATACTGCAGTTTCATTTGAGCAATAATCAGTAATGCTATTCCCTAAGGTTGATCTTAGCTATACACTCAACTATAATTATTTTCCTTTTTCTGGAAAATTTTGTTTACCTTTATAAAATATGTTTTTATTATTTTTTAGAGAGAGGGGAAGAAGGGAGGGAGAAAGTGAAGGGAGAGATGTGAGAAACTTCAGTTGGTTGCCTTTCACATGCACCCCAGGTGCAGACCGCAATACAGGCATGTGCCCTGACCAGGAATCAAACTGGTGACCTTTCGCTTTGCAGGACAACACACAACTACCTGAACCACAGCAGTCAGGGCTTGTCAATTTTTAACAATTGCCTTTTAAAAATACTTACCTAATTTCTAGGAATTCACCCCTAATTCAGTTTTCAAATTGTGGACACACATATACATGAGATGTGTATGGTTTCAGTTTCTTGGAAGACATTTCTCCTACAGCCTCCTGGCAGAGGCGGTAAACTCTAGGTTTAAGGCATCACCCTTCACCCTCATCTGGGCAATGGGCTGGCCTCACTGTTCTGCTGGATGATATGCATTTCTTGTTAGTCCTCGCTCCCCATACTGGCCCTCTTTTGACAGCAAATCCTCCAGTATCTTCTGGAGAAACAGTATAGGAGAGATTACTTTTTTGAGACTTTACATGTCTGAAAATGTCTTTATTCTACCCTTATACTTACTTGATTAATAGTTTGAACTTCAATTGTAGGTTAGCCCTGGCTGGTGTGACTCAGTGGATTAAGCACTGGCCTGTGAACCAAAGGGTTGCAGGTTTGATTCCCAGGCAGGGCACATGCCTGGGTTGCTGGCTAGGTCCCCAGTAGGGGGTATGCGAGAGGCAACCACACATTGATGTTTCTCTCCCTCTTTCTCTCTCCCTTCCCCTCTGTTTAAAAATAAATAATTTTTTTTTAAAAATGTAGGTTATGGGTTGCGGGCCAGGTCCCCGTGAGGGCCATGTGAGAGGCAACCATACATTGCTGTTTCTCTCCCTCTCTTTCTCCCTCCCTTCCCTCTCTCTAAAAAAAAAAAAAAAAAATGTAGGTTAAAGAAAGCATTTTTGCCTGAATTTAGAAGGCAACTTCCAACTTTCAGAGTTACTGTTGAGATGCCTGAAGTCATTCTGATTCTCCATCCTTTGCATAAAACCGGTTCTTTCCCTCTGGAAGCTTTCAGGATCTTTTTCTTGTCCTCAATGTTCTGAAATTTTGTGAGAAGAATCTTCGCATAGGTCTAATTTTATCCATTGGCTAGGTGGGTCCTTATCCGATGGGCCCTTTTGTTTTGGAAACATACATCCTTTGGTTCTGAGTAATGTTCTTGAATTTTTTAAAAAGAGTCTCCCCTCTCTGGTTCTTTGTTTTTTCTCAAACTTGTAAGTTAGGTTCCTAGACTTTTTTTAAATTTTAATTACTTTATTGTTGTTCAATTACAGTTGTCCTAGACTTTTTTTTAAAGCAACTTTGTTTTAATTAAGACGATTATACCTTTTTCCAACAGATACTACTTAATATTAATAACTCTGATTCTTTGGAATTGATTTAGCTTATACTCATAGTGGGGAAAACTAAAGTTGTGTATGAAGTCAGAAAGAAATATAAGTACTGTAAAAGAAAAACAAGCAGAACCCTGGCTGGTGTGGCTCTGTGGGTTGAGCCATGAACCTGTGAACTGGAAGGTTGCTGGTTTGATTCCCAGTCAGGGAATATACCCTCATTGTGAGCTAAGTCCGTGGCTGGGGGCGTGCAAGATGCAACCGATCAGTTTCTCTCTTTCTCTCTCCAAAACTAAATAAATTCTTTTTTTAAAGAGTTTATTAATTTTTTTTAGAGAGGGGGCAAGGGAAGGAGAGGGAAAGAAACATCAATGAATGGTTGCCTCTTGCACGCCCCCTGCTGGGGACCTGGCTGGCAACCCAATCATGTGCCCTAACTGGGAATTGAACCAAGACCCTTTGGTTCTCAGGCCCGCGCTCAATCCACTGAGCTACATCAGCCAGGGCTCAATAAATTCTTTTATTTATTTATGTTAGGAAAAAAACTAACCCAGCCCCAACCAGTCGTCTGAGTTCTTTCTGGTGACATTAAATACTGATAAGTGTGTCAAAGTAGAAAGACAAATACCCAATCTTTTTGGAACCCTCATTATATTACAGTGAAAATGTTTGCTTACTGCTAAACGATTTGCATAGTGGTAGGACTGTTGCATTTATTTACATTTTAATCAACATATGGTAAATATAATTTAGTAAAAATGGTATCTATGTCGACATGCAAGTCCAATTCAGGGCATGCGCCTAGATTGCAGGTTTGATCCTGGTGGCAACTGATCAGTGTTTGTCTTATGTAGAAGTTTCTCTCTAAAATCAATAAAAACCATATCCTTGGGTGAGGATTTAAAAAAAAGAAGGCCATATGAAAAATTTTACTATGAAATTAACAGACAAAATTCTAGTCCCAAATTTTAAAAGGCCAAGAAAAGATCATTAAAAGGCTACACATAAAGAATCTTGGGCTGTTGGGCTAATTTCTCCACAAAGTAAAGAGAAAAACAATTACAACTGTTCCACTGTGCAGCCAAGGCTTCCTATTTCTCTGACTCTAGAATTTTCTCTATTTTTCATCTTTTTTTCCTCAACTATTTTCCGACCTTCATATTGTTACTAATTTTTGTGGGTACCTTTCATTTACAAGAGCACTTTTGCTGTGTGAGTCCATGATGCCCTGTTCTACCTAAGGACATTAATAACTTTTTTACAGTTCTGTTCTCCCTGAGTAGTTTCCTCCAAGACATTTTCTTCTGTTGCTTTATATGAAATATTTTCCTTACACATGGACATTTGGCTGGCTGTTTTTTCAAATTTAAGAATTGGGCTCTCCTAAGAATGGGGAGTTTCCATGGGCATGAGTAGGACTTGGTGGCTGAGAAATCTGCAAGGTGCTCTGGCCAGCCTCTTTCATTAACAGGAGGCACCTTTCAGTCTTTTATCTTAGGCTGGTGAGATTCCCTAGAGATTTCTTCAATTGCTGGCCTTCCGTGAGGAAGGTCAAAGTCAGGTTACCAGTGCCTGGGAGAACATGGGAAAAAGAAGTCTGGGGGAGCCTCTAAATCCCATATGGAAACTTCCACTTAACCCTCCTTTCAGTGCAGTAGCTTCTATTGTGCCTGGTGTCCTCCTAGCTTCTTCATGCTGATGGAGAGGCAGTGGGCTGGCTGGCTCTAGACGGGGCAGGTCTAGTAGTTTGATGCTTTAATAGTCTCTTTACCTTTTTTTTTTTTTTAAGAATTTATTTTTAGGGCCCGGCTGGTGTAGCTCAGTGGATTGAGCGCGGGCTGGGAACCAGAGGGTCCCGGTTCGATTCCCAGTCGGGGCACATGCCTGGGTTGCGGGCCAGGTCCCCAGTGAGGGCCATGTGAGAGGCAACCATACATTGCTCTTTCTCCCTCCCTTCTCCTCTCTCTGAAAATAAATAAATAAAATCTTTAAAAAAAAAAA